>NDXB01009420.1:0-15930 GCA_002631895.1 Agapornis roseicollis
CCAGGTTATTCACGAGTGTGAAACATGCGCTGCAATTAAACAAGCCAAGCGGTTAAAGCCTCTTTGGTATGAAGGACGATGGCTGAAGTACAAATATGGGGAGGCCTGGCAGATAGACTATATCACACTGCCACCAACCCGCCAAGGCAAGCGCCATGTGCTTACCATGGTGGAAACAACCACTGGATGGCTGGAAACATACGCTGTGCCCCACGCCACTGCCCGGAACACTATCCTGGGCCTTGAGAAACAGATTTTGTGGTGACATGGCACCCCAGAGAGAGCCTAGTCAGAAAATGAGGCTCATTTCTGAAACAACTTTATAGATATTTGGGCCAAAGAGCATGGCATTGAGTGGGTATATCACATCCCCTACCATGCACCAGTCTCTGGGAAAATTTAACAGTACAATGGGCTGTTAAATACTACACTGTGAGCAATGATTGGTGGGACTTTCAAACACATTTACCAAAAGCCACCTGATTAGTTAACACCAGAGGATCTGCCAACAGCNTATATCACATCCCCTACCATGCACCAGTCTCTGGGAAAATCTAACAGTACAATGGGCTGTTAAAAACTACACTGAGAGCAATGGGAGGTGGGCCTTTCAAGCATTGGGATACACGTTTACCAAAGGCCACCTGGTTGGTCAATACTAGAGGATCTGCTAACAGGGCTGGTCCAGCTAAGTGAGAACTTTCACATATTGTAGAAGTGGATAAAGTTCCTGTGGTGCATGTAAAGAATTTGCTGGGGAAGACAGTCTGGGTTATTCCTGCTTCAGATGAATTCAAACCCGCTCGTGGGATTGCTTTTGCTCAGGGACCCAGATATATTTGTTGGGTAATGCGGGAAGATCGGGAAGTCTGATGCATACCTCAAGGAGATTTGATTTTAGGGGAAAAAGGTCAATGAACTCAATTGTATACTGTTGCCTGTTACGTAGCACTTTTATAGCCTACCAACTAGGTGTCTTCAGGTCAGCAGTTGCTGGCCCTGACTTCCCTCCAACCATCATCCCAACAGGGAATGAACTTTGACAAAACCAGACAAGTTCAGCAGTGACCAGACAAGTTCAGCAGTGACCAGACACGTTCTGCAGTGTCAGCAGTAGGCAACAGTCCAACACTGCACACCGCCTCTCCTACTCTGAAAGACTGTTATGAGAGATGGAGCATGACATCATGGACCAGATGAACTCCGCAGCTTTATAGGGATCGGTCCATGCACTAAGGAATGATATCTCTGTGTGTGTGTGTGTATGCATGTATATATATATATGAGACAAGAGTGATGGTATATTGAAAAATATGGGATCCAAGCATGACGTGAATGGTACACAGTAAGGGGTGAATACCTGTCCTGAGTTCAGCGGTAAGCAGTCATTTTTCTCCTTCTTAGTAGCTGGTGCAGGGCTGTGGTTTTCACTTTCGGCCTGGAAACATCACTGATAACACTGATGTTTTCAGTTGTTGCTAAGTCATGTTTACTCTGACCAAGGACTTTGTGAGTCTTATGTTCTGACTGGGAGGAGGGGAAGGTGGGAGGAAGCAGAGACAGGACACTTGACCCAAACTAGCCAAAGGGGTATTCCATACTCTGACCAAGGACTTTGTGAGTCTCATGCTCTTTCAGGGAGGAAGGGAAGCTGGGAGGAAGCAGAGAAAGAGAGTGAGATTTTGTTTTTGTGAAGAGAAGACAGAATTGTAATTGAAAGAGTACATTATTACCTGAAGTTTGTAGACATAGGTTAGCAGGGTCTTATGTGTCCAGGAAGGGCTTGCCCAGTGCACAGTGTTCTTGTAAACCCTGTGCTGCTGTTTTGGGAAATATAGCTATTAGCTGCAGTTTAAGAAGATGCATGTAAAATAGGTCCTGTCTTTTCAATGCTGCATACTCAGCATAATAAAAGAGCTCCATGCATTATGAAACATGAAATTACTGGCTTGGTAACAAAAAAAAGAAAAAAAAAATAAGGCTGCTATTCCAGTTTATTCCAGTTTGATATGCTGTTAAAGGTTTAGGCAAAAGATCTGTACTTGTTCCCTGGGAGTAAATTGGAGCTGAAAATCTGGTGGGTGTTAATACCAAGTGGAACAGTTCTGTGTGAAGTAGTTACTTGGAAGCTCCTTGTATGTGTAATTGTTATGACTCATCAGTTATTCTTCCCTTTGTTACATACTAGGACTTCAGTATCAATCATGGAACAATTTTTCTGAGATTTTTACAATGTGATAAGCATCTTGCTGCCAAATGTAGTAGCTTTTATCTCTTACAAGACAGTTCTGAAAAAGATCAGGGAATAGCAGTAGAGGAAAAGTAAAGGACCTGTGCTACAGCCATGAAGGCTTAATGAACTTTTATACCTCTCTAGCATTAGCAATATCCCCCTGTTGTTAAAAGTAAGCAACAGCCTGTAGGTTGCAGTCACACTATGTTTACATTGCTGTAAAAGATATATGCATCTTCTGTGATTTGCTTGAATGAAGTTATTAGGGTCCAGTGTCGTCAAGGTGAAATAAAAGCTGGCAGCACCTTCTGTGAGGGCATGTGTTCTGCCATTGTATTATTGTATATATTCCATTGTTTCTTTTGGTTTTTAAGCAGATTTAGTGTAGTGGTTTTATGATATAATTGAATGGCATATTGATGATGTTGTAAGTCAGGGAACTGGCATTATACTTAATGCACTGCTTGTTTTTCTGAAAATACAGTTCTTTTTTCTGTCAACCTTATGTAAGAGGTGTTAAATCAAACAGGTGAGCTACAGCAGATGGTACTGCTGAGTGTGCTGACATTCAGAAGATACTGTTTCTGCTCCAGAAGTCTCAGCTGGGTCAGGTACTTCTTACAGTATGTTTATGTGAGGGTTTTTTGGCTGTTTAGGGTTTTTCTTGGTGTCCTCAAGATACCACTGGAACTTCTTCAGGTCCATATAAGTGACTGCAAGGTATTCTGATATCTCTGGTTGTATTAGTGTTTAAGGCTATACCAGTCACTGATGTCTGAAATAATTGCTTTCTAAGGAGGCTGCTTTCTGTGACACCTCTAAGTCTGAATTACTTGTGCATTGTATTTCTTGCATATTGGCAAGAGATGGTGAAGCATGTAGCCTGTTAGAGAGTGAGCTGACATGTAAATGAAGTAGGTGATTTTTGCTTTGCTATGTCTCAATGAAGTTTGGTTCTAAATATAGCCATGACCATAATATCTGCTTGCAAAGTTGTTGAGAAACTGGGTGGCTGTAAAGAATATCCATAAAAATGAGTTAAAGATTGGCAACTAGAGATTTAATGCTTATCAGAAGCAAAAATGATAAATGCCTTTGCTATACTGGAAGACAAAAGGTTGTAACGCATGTGTTCATTTGGAGGGAGACACATACCAGGAATCAGGCACTAAACCAGATGCTGGATAACTCTGGAGGTGACCTGTATGTTTTTGACAATGAAGATGATTAAGTTTTTGAGCGAACTACCATTTGGAAACCACATTGCATCCATCCTTTGAAATATTTATATTGAAACTAGAAGGTTTCGGTTTAACTTTTCAGAGGTAGAAATCTTTCCTTGGTAAAATTTAATGGCGTGTATCAGGTACAAGAGGTAATTCTGATCTCTGAATTTAGGAATGCTCTTGCTTCCTAGCTTTGCTGTCTGGTAAGTTTTTGGCTGCTGCATTTGGAACAGTCTCCTTTGCTTACATTTTTTTTTGCTAAAATGTACTGTGTTCTTAAGGTCCAGAGATAAGTTCCCAAAACACTTTCATAACTGTTCACCCATTGGCATTGTAGAAAGTTCTGCCATTGTAGTGAATGTATTCATTAGGTAGCTTCTCTTTGATTTATGCTTGTTGCATTTGTCTTATTTTTTCAAAACTCAGTAACTTCCTGTGCTAGCATGTGAGAAATGAGCTGTTTCTTACGACTGTGACAGGTGCAGATTCACTTTGCCCTTTTTCTTATTATAATAAGCCATGTTGCAAGAAAGTCTTTATGTTCCTGGTATTTTAGTTTTTATCATTTATGGTTTCAGGCTGTACTCAGGAATACTTTGGTGCGTTCACCAATGTATTGAGCTGAACCTCAAGTAGAGTGCTTTGTAGTATTGTTTTCTTAGTATTGTAGGCTCTTGTCATTCTCTTGAGGTTGAAAACACAGAGGACCTAGGAAATTCAGGGGATGGAGCATCTTACTCATAAATATTTTTCACAGTTGGTCCATTTCATTCCCTTTTGTTTTTTGTTCTTGTAAATAATTGATGAAAAAAGTTCTGAAGTGGTGTTTAGATTAGCATAGTTTAGCTTTAATAGCAGGACTAGCAAGGTAGGCATGGTACTTATGATCAGATGCCTTTTTGATTGTTGCCTTTCCTTGAGGTAGAGTAATCCCTGTGAAAATACTGAATTGTGCTTGAAAAACTGTTTCAGTTTTCTTTCTGTTTTACTTGTATGTTTGCATTCCTTTAAGAGCATGTGGGTCAGAGGTGCTAACTGAAAGAAGGGAGGTAACATTCCTCAGGGCAGATGGGTCTGCATATGAGAAAGGAGTTCCCAGAGACAGCACAGTACCTGGCAAATGCTGCAGAAAGTCATAGCTTACATGAAGTTCAGAAGCTGCAGAGAGAGTTAGTGAAGCCCTAGGGACTTGGACTAGTCCTCTATAAAGACTAAAATTGACTAAGCTAGTTTACAGGCTGACAAACCTATTGACTTGGCTCAAGTTGAACCCAGAAGGCATTCATTGGCAGGGAACAGATGGGCAGGGAAGAAAGGCTTTTGTTGTACCAGTCACCTGTGTTTTCTTTTCTCAGATGATTTATTATCACAGATGTTTAGATAAAACTTGTCTTTTAGGTTTTAAAAAACCCTGGATTGGTTTTGGCAGTTTTTTGTAGGAGAAATTCAGTTCTAGCTCAGGCTAACTTGGGTCGTAGGAATGCATCACAAAGGAGTTAAGTAGGGGCAGTGGAATTCAGTGTTGGATGGCTTGAACAACAAAGGCTGTAGCTGCTGTGGAATTCACCTACAGCAGAAGAATGACCACGCGGAATCAGATTAATACCTTATCTTCATGCTATCCTGCTTGTGTAGGAATTTTCTTCTTTGTCATTTGTTTGGGAACAGTATAAGAATAAAGTAGCACACAGAGCTACTTTCTTAGTGATCTGTAAGTCAAGGAGAGCTTGGGTCAAAGATGATTTCTTTTGTGCATAAGGGAACTTCCTGGACATAGGTTTGCCCACATGGTTTTTGAATACTTGCAGTTTTGCAGCATGCAAAAAGTGTAAGCTTTTATCAGTGTCCAAGTTAGGAATATTGTGCGTGTATGTATTGAATATGCAGGGGGAACTTCACAGAATCACAGAATCACCAGGTTGGAAGGGACCTCTAAGATCATCAAGTCCAACCCATGCCCTACACCTCCACTAAACCATGTCATCAAGTTCTATATCCAGTCTCTTTTTAAACACATCCAGGGACGGTGACTCCACCACCTCTCTGGGAAGACTGTTCCAATATTTTATTATTCTTTCTGTGTAAAACCTCTTCCTAATATCCAACCTGTACCTTCCTTGGCGCAGTTTGAGACTGTGTCCTCTCGTTGCTGCCTGGTGAAAGAGACCAACCTCCACCTGTGTACAACCTCCTTTCAAGAAGTTGTAGAGAGTGATAAGGTCACCTCTGAGTGTCCTTTTCTCCAGGCTAAACAACTCCAGTTCTCTCAATCTCTCCTCACAGGACTTGTGCTCCAAGCCCCTTACCAGCCTCGTTGCCCTCCTTTGGACGTGCTCAATCATTTCCACATCCTTCTTAAACTGAGGGGCCCAGAACTGGACACAGCACTCAAGGTGCGGCCTCACCAGCGCCGAGTACAGGGGAAGAATAACCTCCTTGTTTCTGCTGGCCACACCATTCCTAATACAGGCCAGAATGTCATTGGCCTTCTTGGCCACCAGGGCACACTGCCGGCTCATGTTCAGCTGGCAGTCCACCAATACCCCTAAGTCCCTTTCTGCCTGTACACTGTCCAGCCACACTGTCCCCAGCTTGTAACAGTGCAGAGGGTTTTTGTGGCCAAAATGCAGGACTCGGCACTTAGACTTATTAAATTTTATCTTATTGGCCTCTGCCCATCTCTCCAATCTATCCAGATCTCTCTGCAGAGCCTTCTTTCCTTCCAAATGATTGACACATGCTCCCAGCTTGGTGTCGTCTGAAAACTTACTGATGAAGGACTCAATACCCTCATCCATGTCATCAATAAAGACATTGAACAAAACCGGTCCCAGCACAGACCCCTGAGGGATACCACTGGTGACCGGCTGCCAGTTGGACACAACACCATTCACCATCACCCTCTGGGCCCGGCCATCCAGCCAGTTCCTGACCCAGCAAAGAGTGCTCCTGTCCAAGCCGTGAGCCTCCAGCTTTTCCAGGAGTATGCTATGGGAGACAGTGTCAAAGGCCTTGCCGAAATCCAAATAGACAACATCCACAGCCCTTCCCACATCCACCAGGCGGGTTACCTGGTCATAAAAGGAAATTAGGTTGGTCAAACATGACCTACCCTTCGTAAACCCATGCTGGCTGGGTCTGATACCCTGGCCATCTCTTAAGTGCTGCTTAATAGCACTCAGTATGAACTTTGCCATTAACTTTCCCAGTACCGAGGTCAGGCTAACTGGCCTGGAATTACCAGGATCCTCCTTCCTACCCTTTTTGTAAATGGGTGTCAAATTGGCCAGCTTCCAGTCATCTGGAACCTCGCCAGTGAGCCACGACTGTTGGTAAATGATGGAGACCGGCTTTGCAAGCTCATCTGCCATCTCCTTCATCACCCGGGGATGGATCCCATCTGGTCCATTGATTTATGAACATTCAGGTTCCTCAACAATTTTCTAACTTCTTCTTGGATAACAAGAGGACCATTCTGCTCCCTAACACCACCTACCAACCCCAAAGTACAGTTGTCTTGAGGACTCACTTTCTCACTAAAACGAGGCAAAGGCGGCATTAAGCACTTCTGCCTTCTCTTCATCTTTAGTTACTAAGTTTCCTGCCTCATCCAATAAGTAGCAAGATCTGGCTTATCTTTCCTTTTACCATTAATGTATTTTTTTCTTCTTAATTCTAAACCATATTCCTGTTAAATCATTGATGTGGAGCAGGGGAAGAGGCTCCAAATTCTCAGTACTTACATGCATAGTTACATAGTGGTTGCTTGCAGAAAGAATGAGAACCTGATGTAAGAAGTCCTTTGTAGGAACTTCTCAAAAGCAAATTTAGCACAATATTGTAAATTGAATGTAATATTCCACTGGGTAGGAATTCTAGTGAATAACTGAGTTAAGAGAGAGCAGAGGTACTGTAGTAGCTCTTTAGATTTTAATTAAAAATCAAAGTGGTCATATCGTGGTTTGTTTTGTTTTTTCTTTTTCCAGTTCTGTGTGCCATGAAATGAACAGTTGTACTTGATTTTGTAAAATATATATCATGTAGGAGAATGCAGGCAAGGGGAGACATGCAGCGTCTTTTGGAACTGTCATGTGAACTTTGTAGTTGTGGTTTTTTGAAACAAGTTGTTGTTAGATATCATCTTGAGCCATCTCTCATATTTTACGGAAATATAAATTTGAACTGGACCTCTGTAAATACTGAGGATTTGCTTATATAGGGTCATATCTTACTTGACTTGTAAAGTCATATCTTACTTGACTTTTGGAATATAAGAATTATGTCAAAAGTTTATTAAATGGCTTGTCTTTTTTTTTTTTTTTCAGTAAATTTAGGTATAGTACGAAAAAGCCCTAAAAATTTGAACACTAAAAATATGGAGTATATGCACTCCAGAAAAAAAGTGCAGAACTTATATTTTTCTGGTTTGTACAGGGAGATTTTTGCAAAAATTAAGGAAGAGAGAAATGGGCTTGTGGCACAGTTTTGGATGTTGCTTGATATGTGAGCTGGGATAACTAAAAGCAAATACTTTACAACAAAGGAAAGTGAGTAGAATTTATAGCAAATGCCAAGGTTAGACATTGAGCGGCTGGCAGAAACACAGAAAGAAGTAAAAAAAAATATTTAAGAAGTTCGTTCTTGATATGTCTTTCACAGTTGATGTAGTAGCTGGGAGAAGGGAGGGAGTTGGATAACACAGGCAATATGCGAAAGGAGCTGTCTAAAATTCCCTTCATCTTAGAAATCTTACTCAGAATGGTTGTACAGAAAGAGAGACTCTCATGTATAATACAGGAAGAATGCCTTCAGAAGCTTACTATGTAGAAATGTTTGGGTGGTTTTTAATGCTATAATTTCAGCTTTTCTAGTACAATGTAAGTCACTGCCTGATTTAACTGTTATTGCTTATGCAAACTGAAATTTCACAGTAACATCTGTTTGTTGGTTTATGTCACCACAAAGTCAATGTTTCTTGAAATAAATTTGTTGTTCCCAATTTTGTTCATGTTTTTATCCACAAAGAATATCCTGCTTTAGTGTGTTTATTTGTGGTAGAGGTATAGATTTGATACACAAAGGTGTCCTTGGGATTCTGGTCTGTTTACAAGCCCTGTTATAGAAAACCAAAATAGGCAAAATAGACGCATGGCCAGTGATTGGTGAAACAGTGATATTTAATTCTACAGCTACAGCAAATGAAAAGTACTTTTCAAATAAAGATCACTTTCTAGTGATTATCAACATTTCTATGTTAATAACTAACAGGTTTTTTAATAATTGTTTTGTTAGTTAATAAGAAAATAATTTCTTGGGTTTTGGTGCATTAGAGGTCTGATTCAGATGATACTTAGCTGGAAAGAAGAGCTCCCATCAACTTCCCCCCGCAGCCCAGCCACCGATGAGAGGAGCTTAAGTACTAACCAGGGATTTTTAATGATCTCAGATGACATCCAGGGCATTTCTCTCACTTGGGAAGCTAATGACCTGCTTTGATATGAGCTGGCAAGAAAGAGTTTTTCATATCTCACTCCACCTCACTGTGATAAATCAAAAAGTCTTTCCTTTGTTCACCCAACAGTCTTGCTTCGGGTTAGTACTCTGTTAGTAGTGCTATAGAAATTGATGAAAAAACTATGCTCTTGTCTTGGTATTAAGGGGCTTGGCTAGGCATTTAATTAGCATTCCATATTGATATTATTAATTCTTCATACCTGTTCTTACCATTTTTGCAGTTCTTTCTCTGCTGGTCTAGCTTCCTCCATACTGAAGGAAGTTTGACTTAACTCGGTAGCCATTAAAATGAGCAAACTCTTCTATCAGACTCTAAAGTTTACTTGACCAAAGACTTCACTGTTCCAAAATGCTGATTCCATATTTTGCTAAGATACTAAGTATCTCATGTTCTGAGTGTACGTATCTTAATGTTTTTCGAGTTGGGCTACATTTCTTTTGACTTTGACTGCATGGTGACTGCTGTGCCTTAAGAGAAGGTCATTTGCATTTTAGCAGTTAAATGCTGGTTTTAGTATACTAGTAATCCAGGTCTCTGTGAAGAAATGTTTGTTTACTGTTGGACTATGTGTATATGTATGATTTCCTCATAATATACTTAAAAATGTTATCCATACTTTCCTCTCTACAAGAAGAATGAATTACAGTTCTTATACCTGGCTGTTTTAAAAGGTGAATGTTTTCTTGCTCTCTTCACTGCAGGTTTAGGTTGCTTCTGATCTGAAATGAAAAAATACTGAGATTAGGTGTTTGTTTGTTTGTTTTTTAATGTAATTAGCTCCTAAAGACATGCATGCTGCTAGTGAAGGCAGAACTTGGATCAAATGGAATTCTTGCAGATTAAAATTAATATCTGTATAAAGAATCTCTAGCTACATACTACTTTTGTAGTAGGTACATTTGTAGATAGGTTTGTAGTATTTTGCTTTGCATATATATGCTTTATAGAATCCCAAAACCTCAAGATGATTTATTTTCCTCACTTGGCAGTTATACTTTTGATCGTTACTTGTGCACATAAAGATTGTGCAGACTTAACTTGTTATAATGAAATATTAATCTTTTTGACGTGAATGCAATATTGTGTCTTCCTGAAATTCAGTAAATAGGAGCAAGACTAAAATTCTGTAGTACAACCTGAATTTTATTCATACCTTTGGGGAGGGAGGAGAGGCAAGGTGTTAGTATTACAGTGTGCTTCTAGGTATGAAAAGGCAATGCTCATCTTAAAGAATATGACAGTGTCTAACAGCAGTCTTAAGAAAAGCAAAATTGAACTGTACAAATGAGTCCATCAGACTTTTACCTCTCCATAGTACTTGGTGAGAAAGTGCATAGTTACAGGCTTGAACCTGTGTTTGAAAATAAAAACCTGTAATATGAAAATAAGAAGGGATGTCCTATTCTTTAGCTCTTTTTGGTGAGTATAAATGTTTAATAATCATAAAGATTACCAAATAAAAGAATACCGTATACATATTCCATCTCAGTTAGGAGGGAGAAGTTGATTCAGACCTTAACCTTACAAGAAGGTGCTCATGTACTGAAGTTACAATACTACAAAAAATGCTGCAGTCAAGGGCTATGGAGTAGGAATGCAGGTTTTGAGTATATCATGGTTGCCCTTTTGTACAGCCAATAATACTTTGGTCCTTTTAACAACAGAATTATATTTTGAGAGCATTTAGAAGCAATATATTCCTTTATCTATTAGGGTGCTTGCTTAGCATGACATCACCAGAACTCTATCATAGTTGTGTTTGACTGGAATACTCAGCTGTCCAAAGGCAGCCATAGCAGTCTGTTGCAGAGTGCCATCCAGAATTTGTGGATATACTGCAGGTGTTGATCCCCCATCTTCAGGCAGTATAAATTGTGATTTCTGTCATCTCAATGGGGAGAGGTTTTAGAAAGCAAAGGAGGGAAGAATTAAAGTTGGAAGAAATAAATATTTCAGATAAACTGAAAAATGATTTCAGATAAGGAGACGGGAGGAAATCAGTTACTGACTGAAAAATGAGCACTAGAATCAGGATGATATTTTGGGAAGATAAATTTACCGGAGGACTCTTAACTAGTTTAGAGTTTCTGTGGAGATAATTTTCATCTATTTTAAAATATCAAAACAAACTTTAGTGGAAGGAAGGGGCTGTACCTTATCTTTTTACCTAATTAACTTACTGCATATCTTCTTACTTCCATGACAGGCCAGACTGAATGCATTTACAGTGATAAATAACCTTGACAAGACCTTGGCCTGCTCATCCATTGCAGGGGTGACTGCATCCAAATAATGACAAAGCTGAATACTGCATTTTAGAGGGAGACATTAAATAGCTACTGGGGACCAGAGTAAGTTAAAAGTGCATTGTCTGTGCCTGACTGGGAATATTGCACTTCATACCAGTGTGAGTGGGTTTGCTTAAAACTGTAGAGCATATGTGAAATATAGCTGTGGTAATGGAAGTGATCCTTGTTGATTTCTTGGAGGACATTAACAGTTGAGTTTGAAGAGGGAATTGTTTTTATCTAGTGTAAGTGGAATCTGAAAACAGCGTTCCACATGCACATGAATACTGTAAGATGCCTCTTATTTCATGGGAACTCAAGGGAGTTGCTTGCTTTAGTGGTGAGACCCTGGGGAAGAGTGATGATGTATGGCATCTCGTAAAACTATTAATCTTTACATTGCTGAACATCTGCAATGAGGTTGTCTATGGGATCTTTACTTGAATGTACACAGTGTTGAAAGAATGTTATACAGTGTTGTGTTTTTCTTTAATATCCATAAGGTAATGTTGAAAATATAGATTTCTGAGAGCTTTTAAAAATTCAGATGAAAATTGAACTTAACCATCTTAAAGCTGTTAGGTTTTTATAAATCTGTATTTGATGATACACTTAAGAAACACATCTAAAATATATTAAATAAGACAATTGGTTTACTTCTTGCTACAGGAATTTTTCCACTGTGTAAGTACCTATACAATATTTCTATTTTAGATTAAAATATGTAGTGAATCACAGATTATTCCCATGTAGTCTCTTTTAGTGATGGATAATTAAATGTAGGTTTGTAGTTTGGTAGTTCTGTTTTTTGTATTTTCTTCAACAGCTTTTCATAGACACAGTCTACTTATTTACATTTGGGGCTTTGAGCAACTTGATCTAGTGGAAAGTGCCACACTGTAACGTCTTACCCACACCCTTGTGAAGCTCTTTAGCCCCAGCCTGGATTTCCCTGGTACCACTAGAACCACTTAAATCACATTGGACTCTCCTCCCACAACTTTGAATGTCTCTTGTGGATCAAGGTACAGGGGAGGGCATCTAAATCAAACCCTTTTCCCCCTGTATGCTACCTCCAGCACTCTTTTCATGTGCTGAACTCAATGATTGAAAACCTGATTTCTCACCTTATGCTATTCTGTGTTATGGCTGTGTCAGAACAGAAAATTGATAGGTAAGAGAAGAAAGAAAGAAAAGCCAAACAACTAAGTAGAATCATTCACCAGTTTGAATCATGTATGCTCAGATTTTTAGACCAAGAAAGTGAGTCAAATTACAACTCTGGATGGAGCTTTTGCCTTTAGACAGATTCACTAATGTTAGTGTACATACTAGAATATGCTAGTTTCAGCATATTCTGATTTTATTTTATTGTTTTTTAAATGTTTGAAGCCTTGATTAGAAGTGATGTGCTACAGAATATCTGGAGGGTCAGTGTATGTTCTGAAGCTGTCATTGTATCTCATCCAGTAATCCTGTGAACTGAAATCACTTCCTTAGTCTTTCTTTAAATGGGGCTCTGTATGTTTTGGTTGTAGTCACTGTAACTTCTTTTTCATTGATCAAATGAAGACTTGATGTGTATTCATTTGCAGATGGCAGGTGCTAATCTCTGAACCCTGCCAATCCTTAGCAGTTGGTTGAGTGTCAATGTACAAAATTCTCTAGCTTTAATGACGAAGGCATTTTTGATTAACAATACTGAACATTACTGAATTAATAGATGTTGACATCACTTTTATTCATGAGTTTTCATAACTGCAGTAATTAAGAAGGTACAGCTAATGTATCATAAGATATAAATTTTATGCTTTGTATAGTTTCTGTACTGAGGACATTTTCTTATACTAAGTGATGTCACTGTCAGTTGCTCCAAATGTGACTGTATATCAATATGTGGCCACTACCTTCATTGTATTAAATGAAGTATCAGTTAGTTGGGATTGAGTATTATATGATTTGGAGCTCTTAATACATTTTTATGTACTCTGTGGAAAACTTCAAATTGTTTGGGTTCTTTTCCTAATTAAATGCAGGATTGAAGAATTAAACTATATTATGTTTTGAAGTTCAGTACATTTTCTCACTACTTTCTGTCTGGATACAGAGCAAATATATTTTAGTATTGGGAAGTAATATAGCTGTTTAGAAAATTACTTAGGCTACAGTATTTGTGTTGGCAATTTTCCCAGCATAATAACTCTGTTTTCTTTCTACATTAATTTGTGAAAAGATGCTGGAGAGGGACTCTACATTAAGGACTGTGGTGATAGGATAAGGGGTAACGGGTTCAAATTTAAACAGGGAAAGTTTAAATTGGATACAAGGAGGAAGCTCTTTGCTGTGAGGGTGGTGAGGCACTGGAAAGGGTTGCCCATGGAAGTTGTGAGTGCTCCATCCCTGGCAGTGTTCAAAGCTGGGTTGGACAGAGCCTTGAGTGACATGGTTTAGTGTGAGGTGTCCCTGCCCATGGCAGGGGGTCGGAACTTGATGATCTTAAGGTCCTTTCCAACCCTAACTATTCTATGATTCTATGATAATCATAAATCATATTTTCAAGGGCTGTGATGCTTAAGCTATTCTGTTTTATGCAGCTCTGGGCTACATGGATTTAGGTAGGCTGTTATCTCTAAGCTGGCCTAATTTAAATAATTTCTTGCGAATCATAAGCCTAATCAAGATTTATCACAAGATAAAAATAATTCTTTTCTTTAAAACTGGTCCTAAATATGTAACTTGTCAGGCTGTTTGAATCAAAATTGTCATCCAAACAGGAGAAAAAAGCAGAGTATGTGTTCCCTTAAATCAGCTTGAGACAAGCAGACTGCAGGCTTATAGAGAAAGATCTGAATTCTAGTTTTGGTTGGTGTTTTTTATAGGACTATTGGATTTAGAGAATCTGTGCTGAAAAGTCAGTGTGTCCAATTGCTTAAATATAATGAGGTGACTTCATCTGGGGGTGAGGAGCAGGTGTCAAGCAGTTCTGTGGATATTCACGGGTTTTAAATGATAAAACTGTTCTGAGAACAAAGTTGAGTACCGCTGAAAAGTTCAGGCTTCATCTATACGACACCTTGGTGCCTCAAACTTGACATACGTTTTTGCACCCAAGGAGAGCTGTGAGTTTGAACATAAGATTACCTCTGATATGCAGATGTTTTGAAGTCCAGTTAAAAAGAGAAGCTGGGACATGTAAAGAGGCTTATGTATTGGCTTTTCCAAAATAATCTTATTTGTGTGTTGCATTGTAGACTTCAGTAATGCCTGAAAACCACATCTCTTTCAGGAGTGAATAGTTAATGTGGTAGGTAGTTGAACCTAACCACAGCCTTATATTTCTATTTGTGTGACAGCTTAGCAAACTAGAAAAGTTTTCTGGCATTCCTCACTCAGCACTCACCTTTGTTTACCTTTATTGAGTACTATGCAATAGTCCTTTAAATGTAAAGGGAATATTTCCTAAGGTTGGGTTGGAGAATCAATTTAGTACTGCTGTCTACTATAGATTACCCTCAATCCCCCATTTCTGGTAATTAAATTTAACTTGTTTTCATTTATTCTTCTCCTGTGTCTCCTCTAGCTCCATTCCCAGCTTGATAACTGTCTCTAGACAATGTTTATAATCACTATCTTATTTTCCTGTTGTGGTAACCAGTAATGTATGGAGTACACACCGAAATCCGGCTGAGTACAACTGAATTGTTGTTTGGATTTTTTTATTATTATTTTAATCTCTGTTGGTCATGTTTCAAGAGGCTTCCTATTAAATATTTGTCCTGGCTTCAGCAGGAGCAGTTATTTTTCTCCTTCTTAATAGCTGATGCAGTGCTGTGGTTTTGACTTTCAGCCTGGGAACGGAGCTGATAACACCAATGATTTTAGTTGTTGCTAAGTCATGTTTACTCTGACCAAGGACTTTGTGAGTCTTATGTTCTGCCAGGGAGGAGGGGAAGCTGGGAGGAAGCAGAGGAAGGACACTTGACCCAAACGAGCCAAAGGGGTATTCTATACCACAGCACATCATGCCCAGAATGTAACTGGGAGTTACCTGGAAAGGGTAGATCTGGTCAGGGTGAATATTGGTCGGCAGGTATTCTGTCCCCTTGTTATTTCTCTTATCATTATTATTATTTGTGGTAGCAGCAGTGGTTTGTGTTATACCTTAGTTACTGGACTGTTCTTATCTCAACTTGTGGGAGTTACATTCCTTTGATTCTCCTCCCCATCCCTCCGGGAGTGGGGGTAGGAACGGGGGGAGTGTGTGAGGGCTGCGTGGCAGCTGGGCTTATACCACAACAATATTTTACAGCTCTTAAATGTTTGACTCAGGAGTTTAGTGATATGCGAATTTCCCATCTTCACACAAAATTTCCTAGTCAGTGTGGTGCATTTGCGGTATGTCCTCAAGGCATCACTAGTGTTTCTTGCTGTAGAAACTGTTTTTTGCTGCATGGTGAGTGTAATACATTCTGGGCTGATTTCATCTGCCTTGATTAATTCTGCAGTGGATGTGTATGGGTAGTATTTCTTAGTAATGCAAGTAATACTTTGAATTTGTGTTGTAGTTTGAACCCAGCCAGGCAGCACGTTCACCCACTCAACCCCTCCTTCCTGCCCCCCCCCCCCCCTTTCCCCCCCCCCCCCCCAGGGGTGGGGGGAAAATGGGCC
>NDXB01009422.1:7837-25356 GCA_002631895.1 Agapornis roseicollis
TTTTTTTTTTTTTTTTTTTTTCTCCTATGCGCTGTTCTTAAAAGCTACATGTGGTGGAATTGTTCATACTGATCTGTGAACTGTAAGGAGAACATTTGCTATAACTTCTTTTTTTGTAAAAAGTATATATGAAATAGCATGTGCGTTGTCAAAGTAACTTGTGTTAAACTGTGTTTATGTCTTATTAAAGCCTAATGAGATTGAAAAAGAACCTTTAAAAACCCCTCTTATTAACAGAAATAAATCTGATTTAGGACTTCATCACTGGAGAGTTGGAAGGAACCTCAATCAGGTACCTGTACCATAAAAACTGATGAGTAGGTGAATTGTGGCTGGGAATAGTTACAGGGTTCTACCTTAGAGATAACAGAGGTCAGAAATAGTGTTGTGAAGCTTGTCAAGGCTGCACTGTCAATAATTTTTTTTTGATTCTTAGCTTAGTGGTGACCGAGTGTTATACTGGAAAAGATGTTACCTCGACAACATTTTCTACCATACTGTGTTAACAACAAAAGTGTGGCCCAAATTTAGTTCAGTACTGTTGAGAAAAAAGCTTTCCTGTGGTTGTTCTGCCATTCAGAACTGCAGGAACAAAGTGGTGTGCTTGTTTGATGGGTACTTTGTCACCAGTTAGAAACTCTTTAATTTTCATTTCATAGAATCATAAAATGGTTTGATTTGGAAAGGACCTTAAAGATCGTTTAGTTCCAACCCCCTTGGCATGGTCAGGGACACCTTCCACAACACCAGGTAGCTGTCTAATACACTATTTAAGCTGATCTGACAAGCTCTTCCACCACAGAACTCTCAGGAGAGCAGGAGAGGCTGAGTGCAGCAAGGCTTTACCCAGGCATTGGTTGTCGGGAGCTTACTTGCTAAGAGTGGTAAGTGGGGTCCCCACGGCAGCCACAGACTGTGGAAGTGTGGGATTTGGAAATGATGGTGAGAAACAGGTTATCCTAAGACTGATGGGACTTCTTTGTGAGTTATTTATTCTGCTTTCTAATGTGTTTTGAAATGTACTAGGAAGGTGTATAGTAGGTAAGGATTTCTGAATGGAAGATGCTGTTGGTAGATACAGATTATTGTTAAATGGATAACATGAAAAATAAGTTTTAGACTAAATAACAATTGGAGACTTACATTACTTTTACCTAAATATGGTATCCCTCAAGTTTATTTTGTTGTTTTCATACTTCTTGGAAAAACCTTATTCTCTTAGTCTCCGAAGTACTAGAAGGGATAAACTTTACTTGTGAATAAAAACACAAGTTTTGCAATATCTGATTTTCAAGAACTGCTGAAGGGCAGGCTGCAGGCTAGCAGCATAACATTATATGGGTTCATTTTACCTCACTTCATGATGTGTTTTATCCTCAATTAAGTTGTTTTATAAGGTCATCAGATAGCTATGCATACATTAACAACATTTAACATGGTACACTTACAAACCTATTATAAACAAAGTTATTTCTATTTCCAGTACTGATTTTGATGAAATCTACACTGTGACTTCAGTGAACTAGCCACGTTCAAGAACTAGTGAGCTGTGATGTCTGCTGTGTTGCAGAACACTGCAGATTCTCTTTTGGTGGATAAACAGGCTGGAAAATCCTGACTTTATTTGAAAGGGAAATTCTTTTGGATCAGATAGTGTTTATAGTAAGTATGACACATCTGAAAGACAGTGTTCACAATTCAGTGGGGATGTTTTTTTTGTTGAGTATCGGTTAGTGTTTTTGCTGAAGTGACAGGTTAACTATGATACAGGCAGGCACTGAAAAATTGTCTTTAAATCTTTCTGCCAATTAATCTCAATACAGATTTCTTGTTGTTGCATTGCCTTTCTTCCCGGAGGTGAATGGACATTATGAAAAATTGTGATGCATTTCTGTAATAACCACAAATATGCAAAGTTAAACAGCTGTGAAGGATCCCAAAGTTTTTGAGCCTGTGCTCTGAAATGTGAGAAGATACAAAGCTAGCATCCTGGACGCTGAACAGTAATGCACTGAGCTATTAGACAGTAGTCCATGCTGGGGTGTTTTTAAAAGGGGTTCTAGTTAATTTGTTTGCTTGATTTTTTTCTGACATTTTGAAAATCAGGTTACTTTGATGTGAAACAAGGGAAAGGTTTTAGACAACAGTAACAAGCCCACTGAACAAACATTTCTCTATCTGGGAGTTATGTTTCACTCAGCTGATCCAGAAGCATCCCTGCCAGGAGTTTCAGAACTTGATGTTTTAGGAACACAGGTTACAAGACAGCTGAAAGTCACTTTGCTCTGAGTTCAGTGTGGAGAAAGCGTTCTCCCCATTTGATCTGCACCAGAAAAATAAAATGAAAAAAAAGCCAGGCTTTGTGGGTGAGCCATGCACCCTGGAGATGCAAAATGGGATTTTATTCAACAGCAGATCTTGTACTGTCGAAAAGTTATTGAAGAAGGGAATATCTGTAAGTGAATGTAGTGAAACTAAAGCAGATGTTAAGATTGTTAGCTCCAGTGATTTTGGTTAAAATATGATTTCGTGTATTGGGTCCACGTCCCATATTGTGTTGCTGGGGGGTCCAGGTATAAAACCTTTGTCGGCACTTTTTTTATCTTGCATATGATACTTTGTGCATACAATCAGTGATACAGAGAAAGAGACTGATGGGTTAGACCAGTTACTAGAGCACTCTGCAAACAACTGGTACCTCGTGGGTTATCCTTATTCCAGGCGCTCACGTGTTGTGCATCTTCACCACGCTTTATAAATGCGGACAAATTAATTCCCATGATACCCCAGTGGGAGGGTATGTAAACAAGTGCAAGGACGGCGGCTCGCTATAAACCCCGGGGTGCCGGGGAAGGCGGTGGGTCCCGCCAGCTGTGTCAGCGGCGGAGCGGCCGAAGCAGGGGTGGCGCGGTGGTCGCAGACTGTTGGCTGCGCTCATTCACCTACCCCAACCCGCGGAGCCGTGCGCTTCCGCGGAGCTCGGCGCTGCCCGCGAGGGGGCGGCGAAGCAGCCCCGGGGCGGGAGAGGGAAGGAAGAGAAGGGAGGGTAGGAAGGGAAGGGAAGGGAGGCGAGCGGCGAGCGCGGCCGGAGCAAAGTTTCTGCCCGCGCTGGTGTTCGCCGATTCGGTGGCTCCGAGACGGAGCGTTGAGCCACTCTGCTCGCTGCCCGGGCTGACAGTATGAGGGAGCAGCTCTCGTGTGTGGGCACCGGGCAGAGGAGCATGGACCCACTAGAGCTAGCTGTTAGCCCAGTGAAACGCTTGCGAGCTCAGTACGCCTTTCCCTGTCTCTTCGCAGAGGAGGCCTACCAAAAACTGGCCAGCGAGACCCTGGAGGAACTGGACTGGTGCCTCGACCAGCTGGAGACCCTGCAGACCAGGCACTCCGTCAGCGAAATGGCTTCGAACAAGGTGGGAGCACCGAGCCCCCGCTGTTCCCGTGTACGGGGTGGGAGGGAAGGCAGGACCGCAGATGCAGCCCGGGGCGTTCCCGTCTCGCATCCCGGGTCGGCAGGAGGGGGCTCGTTAAACGGGGCAGCCCAGAGCTGCAGAGGTGACAGGCTCCCTGTGCGCAGCCGAGTGCAGGGCGGGCTTTTGTTGTGCTTTATGCACAGTTTTCTCCAGTTTCACAAGTTGTGAAACAAGTTGTGATGCAGATCTTGACAAGATGCACCGTTCCCCCTCTGTGTCTCGATTTAAAACCAAGAGGACATCGTTTTGGGGGCTTCCCGTAATCCTCTCAGTTGCTCTTTCTTTTCACTGCATCCCATTCAGAACTAGGGATTGCTCCTAGAAAGCGGTGTAGAAAGTACCATCAAAAAGGTGATAAAGATAGTTCTTGATCCAAGAGGAGCTTCAGGCTGAGTCTTAGCTGCAAACAGTAAATGTTAACAGTATTTGCTGTAGAAGAACATGCTCAGAAACGACATGCCATCACAGTAGTCACTATAGGTGCTCAGACCCAGAGGTATATTTGTGAGAGCGCGCCTTTCCTGTAAACTGAGGATGTGTGCTAGTCGGGGACTGTGTGCTGGTATCTGCTGTGATCTCTGTGTTTTGCAGTCTGAAATATGAATTTGCACGTGGTCCACTCGTAAGTACACTTTATTTCTTGATTTTGGTTTGCAAACCGTATATTGCTACGTTCCTGAAGGTTATTTTTAAAGCTGAACTAATAAACCTGCTGCCTTGTTTCATAATGTCATTTTTATTTGTCATCAACTGAGTATTTGGGGAGCTACATGTTCAATGACAGCCAAAAAGAAAGTTTTAATAGGTTGGTTTTGCCTGTCTTAAGTCTGCAGAAGCAGCCGATAATCTATATTTTAGAACCTTTTAACCATTTTAGCTCAAATTAGTATGTTTGGTAAAGTCAGAGAATAATCATAAAAAAGTTTGGGTTGGAAGGGACCTTAAAACTCACCTAGTTCCAACCCCCTGCCAGAGGCAACAACATCTTCCACTAGACCAGGTTGCTCAAAGCCCCATCTAATCTGGACTCGAACACTGTCAAGAAGCCTGTTCCAGTGTCTCAGCACCCTCATGGTCAAAAATTTATTCTTACTGTCTAATTTAAATAATAGGTGGTTTTGGCTCAGTTTATGCCTTCATAAAATTCTGCTGTCTTGCTTTGACTGCCCTTACCAAATATCTACTGTTTTAAGTCCATGTTCAACTATGTCTGTGTGAAAGATGTGAGGTGTTTGCACTCTTGCTCAGTATAGTCCCATAGTATAATAACCCTTCTGCTTTTCTTGTATTTAGAAATGTTTAGCAGCAATTAAATTGCTGTTCTAAGGCTTACCTACCTGTCATTGGCCTCTTCTCAGAACTGTGTTCTCACTGTTTATTGCCAGGTTGAAAAATTTCATTATTCAAGGCATATTGTGTATGTACCTGCAAGTTACAAAGTCAAGAATTTAGGAGTCTCTCTGTTTTTAGCACTATTTGAATCTAGGGACTTTGTTTTCAAAGGGAGTGAGATCAGACCTATGTGTAGAGCCTGATGTTTCCTTGCTAACAAGTTTAACACCTATCAGTTCCCTCACTTGTGATGTCTGTAAAGCCATTATTTCACAAGAACTTTTTTTCAAGGGTTTATTTATTATGTCTATATAATAGATAAGATATGTAGTCTGTTTTATGAACAATTAAGGCTAACTGGTTTTAGGTAAGATAAACTAATCACAAATCTATATGTCTTAAGTTTTTCCAGGTATATACAGATTTTTACGTGAAGAGGATCTGTTTTTAAAATAAAACATGGCAACTGCTTTGCATCTTAAAATAAACACAAAGGTGCTACATCTGGTACTATGCTTTGTTTGTATTTGTTTGAACTAGTTAAATAATTGTTTTGCCATAGGTTACAGGATAAACATTCTTCACACATGTTTATTCGAATGAAAAAGAAAATGTGATTCAGAAAAAGCTTTTCATCTTGTTTCCAACATAAGATTATGCAGACAAGGGATTGACGTGGGGTACTTAATTTAAAGGCAAATAAGAATGATGCCAAGCTTTACATCAGAACTGAACTTTTTTTGTGTGTTGCAGTAACTTTTATATTGCCTCAGTCTGCTTGATATATCAAATATGGATGTATATGTCTAAAGCACTTCATTGTTATTTAGTGTTTCATGATGCGATATTTAGGAAAAGCCTGGAATTATAACATTGGAAAGGAACAGCTGCTGTTTGGTTTTGCATGTCATACTTACTTCTTAAGGTAAACTTTTCCCCCTTCTGGGGTGAATCTGTACCCATGTATATAAACCTGTGACATTTTTCAGTGGTTTTATTTATTTGGGATTTTTTTAAGAAATTAGGAAAAGTAAACCAGTGCCAGTAACCTACTGTGAACAGCCCTGAATATAAACCATCATGTCCATGTATTAATGTGAGAGAATTTAGTTCCAGAGGATTTTAATTGTATATGTGTAACTGGTTGTTCTAAAGAATGATTTTATTTCTAATTGTTCTAACCTGGCATTAATACAACACCTCATGTTGTAATATAAATGTGAACTGTGACATCTCAGTGAGGCATATATGTAAACTATGTATTTTAGTTTATAAAGAAACTCAAGGAGAGAAACTTTGGTCAAGGATGAGGACATAGACTTCAGAACAGCAATGAATATTCCAAAGTACCCAGTTCTCAATCTCCAGAGAAAGTCTTGTTAAATCAGATAAGAAAATCAGGAAAAGTGGTGTTACTGGTCTAGAACATGGCTTCTCACCATGTTTCCCCCATCCCCTTTCTCTGGGTTTCACTAAGAACTAGCCTGCATCATTGAGGATTTTCTTATTTTGTTTCCCAGCCTTGCCTCTCAGGTTTATTTATCTCCCTTATTTATCTCCTCCTCCTTTTATTTATGTATAACAACATTTTAATCAGTGTTAGTTTTCCTTATAGATGTGAATAGATGTGAGGCGTAGAGGGTGATATCAGAATTCAGCTCTTCACTAGGTAAGAGCTTTTGCCCCTTATACAAAGGCTGCCACAGTACAGGGAAAATAAAAATCCAGGAAACAGTACTGTGTATCCTGAACACCTGAAGTAGGCTAGGGAGTGATCCTGATCTCCAGTTCCTCCCTGTGCAATGAGTGGACAGTATGAGCCATTGACTACATCTGTGTGGAATCCCCTTACTGTTAGTAATGTCTGTGTAGGACTTGTGTTAACATATCCTAGTTGAAGGGTATTTATTTTGTTTAAATGCCTCTTGCTCTCAGTTAGCAGTAGTCTGACATGTCAGCTGAAAGCTTTACATGACATAGTGGGATGAAGCAGGTACACAAGAAGATCCTTCTTTTTCCTATTTAAAATTGCTTGAAGCAGTAGGCTTGAGATATTCTTCACAACCTCTAAATAAGACCCAGTGTGTTGTGATATTAAGTAAAACCCCAAAATCATTTGAAAACATGCTCTAGATTGGTACTGTGGGAAGCAAGCCACAATGCTTAGCTACTGAATTTATACCAGGATAACTGCAATATCCAGATGATGTCCCCTTTCCCAGCCATCCCTCTGGTAAGATTTCCAAGTGTGTGGAGGCATTAAACATGTAGTAAATGGTGGATAGATCTGTGATGCACCTGTAGGCATACTCATAAACAGATCTGATTTCAAAAGGACATAGTATTTAAAAGTATTAGAATTTGTTATAATATTGTTATGATATTTGTAGTATTTGGTGTTTTCTTAAATTACTGACTTCTGCAATTGGGTATTGACAAGAGAATCCTGGCTTCTTTTTAGAAGCAGAAGTTGTTTCTGAAAACTTTCTGATTTTTCTATACCATGTACTGCTAATACTGTCTAACATCAGTGAACTGTAGCTTTATTGTGTTTTTCTGCCTGGTGTCTACTTGAGCAGAAATAAATTCATATTAGGAAAAGATAAGATTCGAAGGCATAATTATATGCCTCTATTTAACAGTTATGATTTCCAGAGATGCTAACTTGTATCAGTTTCTGCTAAACTGAATTTTGTGTAGTTGAAAAACAGATTTTAAGTGGGTCCTAGCTTGCTGATTGTGATTTCTAACATAGGTACACATTGATACACTTGCACGAAGATTTTCTGAAAATACTGAGGCTGCAGGGTAATGTTTTGCATTTTTTAAATAATTTGCCTTTTTTTTTTTTTAAATGACTAACATCCCCTTCTCCCCCTTTTTCTTCCCTATCAAACAAGATTGAAGCAAAAATGAATATATTTTAAGTTGTCTGGGATAAGAAATATATTCTTCTAGTATATCGTTTGACAGTACCTAGTTTAAGTCCCTGATTCTGGATAAGCTATTCTTAGACAATAAATGAAGAATGCCAATAATAAAGAAGTAGCAACCACTTTCTTCTAGACAACATTAATTGTAATTAGTCAAACATGAAGGCAGACTTATAATGAATAAAACCGATGTACAAGAGTATGTTTTCACTTCTGTCATCATGTGCAAACATCTCTAGTGTGTTACTTCTGTGTGTCTGAGTATCAATCAGACATGCAAAAAGTTTCAATTTCATGTTGCTTTTGTTTTGGTTTTAAGTCTACTGCAGATGACTACATTTTTGCAGGGTTTGCTGAAAAGCAGTAATGAACTGGAAGAGTCTGGAAAAAGTGTCGGGTATTTATTTCCAACCACAAACTTAGGTTTTTTTCTTTTTGTATCAAAGGTAAGAAAATCAGGTTTTATCCAGATAGATCATGTTAACTGTGAAACTTCTTAAGTATAAACTAACTTTGGTTGTCCAGCTTGCATGCCAGTATGGGCAAATGTTCACTGCTTAAAGCAGAAGTATTTACAGTCATTAGTTCTGATTACTATTAAAAAACCTTTGTGAGCTTGCGTACTTTGAAGATGCCCAAACTGTCGATGTTATCAACTAACTAACTTCCAAAGGATACTAATGTAACACTCTGCACAAATGTTAATGAGATTTTGGTTTATGTCTATGGTCCTGTACTTGTCACCCATAACATACACTCAAACAACGATCTTAATGCCACTTTAATTACCTACCTGTAAATATTTAATGTAAACTAAAATCACACTTGAAGGAAACAAAGACGACTTGAAATCTGTTCAGTTACTTTTACATTCTCTCTTGGAAGTCCCCTGCCAGTTTAAGCTTTATTGTAATCGCATTTTCCCATGCTAAAAAGTATTTTTCCTTTACTTCTCTGTGGTTCTAAAAAGCTCACACAGGCAAGGGGGGGAGTGAGGTGGGGGGGTGGGGGGTGAGGGGCTAACTAATGTACTATGCGAGGAAAGAGTGAGGCTAAAGTAATTTTTTAGTTCAAATAATGGATCATGTTATAAATTCTCTAACATGCTTTGGACAGTAGTGTCGTTTTACCTCTGGGTTTTCTGAGGGTCAGGGGAGAGTCCTGCTGCCTGTATTCCCGCATGACCCTCACAGGGGTGAGAGAAGTGGGGCCAGAAGGCAGGTCCAGCCTTTCAGGCTGACAGCAGCATTCCAGGTTTCCCTATGCCCAGAATATATGGAGCTGATGACAGGCTCTGACTCCTGATTGAGTCCATTCATCTGTTTTATCTTTGCCTTCTCTCTGGAAAAGATCAATTGCTGTGGTGGTTAGTAATTTTCTAGGAGCTGAGGTAGGCTGAGTCTAGAACTGATAAACATGGCTCATGCCACTGGCTCAGTGTTTTATTAATAGACTAGGTTTTAGCATTGTCTTTTTTTTTTTTTTAGATCTTGCTGCCACCTTTGGGAACAGGTTCATCACATGGTTAGGAGCTTGTCTTCAGAAACTACATAAAAAGAGCATAAATTTTGCAATAATTTTCCCAAATGTGGAAGCTCAGACAGAGTAAAACTGTATCCTCTTCTGCCATAGCCAGTGATTAGTGACCTGTTTCCAATTAAAGGACAGGATAACACTGTCATATCCATTTAAGAGGATTTAAACGTTGGTCTTTCTCTTGGGTTTCACCTGTTACATATGAAAAGTATGTGCTGAAAATGTAACAGTAGGAAAAAGAAATTATTTGTTGTGAATAAATTGCTGCAGAGCAAGCAGTATCTCTGTTTTGCTTGTCAGGTTTGAAGAGTTTGGATACCCAGGTGAAAAACCTGGAGTTTGCTGTGTGACAGTCCTGTTACATAACAATTGACAATGTCTTCCACTTGGCTTGTTGATGTGATGGTTTAATTGGTTCTTGTGTTCCCAGATCTTTCTAGGAAAATACAAGGATTTTGTTAGCTCTTTAGAGTGCTGCTTTTAGTGAAGATTATAATCAAGGGGCAGCTGTTGGTAAGAAAAAGAGAGTGCAGCATCAGGATTTTTTTATTTTTTTTTATTCATTAACAATTATAGTTTGTACTGAGTAAAGGGATATTGGTACTTGGTGACCCTGAATTAGAATTCATGCATATTTGTGCAGGTTCTCTGCTATTCTTATGCTTCATAACAAGAGAAAAGAAAATTGTGGAGGTAAGGAAGGACTGCCTTCCAAAGCACACTTCTCCCTTTTTGTGCATTGAAGCCAGCCCAAAACAACCTCTGGGCTGGAGTGCAGTGCCCTGTGCACAACCTTACTTGCTCCCATGTAAGACTAGTCATGCTTCCGAGAACAGCAGACTTGCCCTCGGGTTACCACAGTGGTGAGTGAGGTGTGTATGTATATAACCATGGCATGCTGGCTGTATTACACAAGGACATGCTGCAGCAAGATAATGCATAGAACTTGCTCTTGTGCAGATGGCTTGCACAAACCCCTGTTTACCTCTTATAAACACTTTCATCTTCCCAGGAACAAGTGTATGGAGTAGTAGTGCCAGGTTGACAGTGGCTGATTCTGTTATGTGCAAATGTGTGCTACTTCCATAGGCACTGTTTGGTTGTTGCCAAATAAGAAAAAGCATAAGGAAGGGATGGCATCCCAAGGGACCTTGACATGCTTGAGAGGTGGCCTATGCCAACCACATAATGTTCAACAAAACAAAGTGAAAGGTGCTACACCTGGGTTGGAGCAATCCCAGGCACAGCTACAGGTTGGGCAGAGAAGTGATTCAGAGCAGCACTGCAGGGAAGGATTTGGGGGTGTTGATCCATGAGAAACCGAACATGAGCCCATATGCTGGGCTGCATCAAAAAGAGCATGAACACAAGGTTGAAGGAGGTGATCCTGCCCCTCTATTCTGCTCTCATGAGACCTGGGGGCACTGTGTGCAGTTCTGGTGCCATGAGGATGATGAAGGGGCTGGAGCACCTCCATATGAAAGTAGGCTGAGAAAGTTGGGGCTGTTCAGCCTGGAGAAGAGAAGGCTGCATGGAGACCTCATAAGGAGCCTACCAATATCTGAAGGGGGCCCACAAGGATGCCAGAGGGGGACTCTTCGTCAGGGACTATAGTGGTAGGACAAGGAGTAATGAGCTTAAGCTTAAACAGGGGAAGTTCAGGTTAGATATAATGAAGAAGTTCTTTACTGTGAGGGTGGTGAGGCACTGGAACAGGTTGTCCAAGGAAGTGGTGAATGCTTCATCCTTGGCAGTCTCAAGGCCAGATTGGACAGAGCCCTTGGTGACATGGTCTAGTGTGTGGCATCCCTGCCCATGGCAGGGGGTTGGAACTTGATGATCTTAAGGTCCTTTCCAACCCAAACCATTCTATGATTCTAAGATACTAAGTGGGGAGTTTGGTGGTATGATAGAGCTGTAGGTCTATTGCTGAGAAAGAAGCAAACATTGTGGATGAGGGTCAAGGTGTTCTTTTGGGAACCGCACTGTCTCCTTGTGTGGGTAAATGATGGCAAACATCTGCCTCCCTGGGCCATGATGATCAGGCATTTGTGCTTTGGAAACATTGAAATTGGGTGGTAGACTAAGCCTGTTCTGTTTGTTGTCACTCTTCTCAATTGGAAACACACAGCACAGGCTATCCTATTCTGTGCCAGCGGAAAGGAGCCTAAAGTTGACCCATAATGGTCAATGCAAAGAACATTGTCATTTCAGGTATCGAAAACAAGTTAGGAGTCCTTTAATCTCACAGATTCATTCTGTACTTTTTTTTGTTTTATTTTATTTTGAAAAAGTAATTAATTTCTACATCTCTCATTTGCTGCTGCTTAAAAGATCCTGATGTGAGAGCTACATAAAATGGAATGATTCCTCTGTAAGGGTTGCTACAATTTAATACTTTCCAGTTTTTCAGATCCTTCTAGGAGTGCATAACTTTCCAGTCACTAATTACTGATAATTTTTTCCATCAGGATAGGCAAATGGTCCATACCAACTGACAAACAGCCCTTTTTGTTGGCTCTTTAATTATAGGAAATGCCACAGTATGAAAGATTCTTTCCTTTAAGCATAGTGGCAGAGAATAGTATGGATGAAATGTTGCGGAGTAAGTATCTAGGACTTGCTGTGGGGAAAATACTTTCAACTGTCAATAGAGAATTTGTAAATTACAACTTTTTTTCCAGTAGTTGAATTATTTGAAATTGAAATGCAAACATAGATGTGCCTATTTGTGGCATTTACAAAAAACCCTAATTTTCCTTTTTCCAAATGTTTTATTTGGAAAAGGATTCGAAGACCTGAGTATTTCGTAAGTTCATGCTCAGTAATAAAGATGGAATTCATGGCCACTGAAAGGCATGTCAACTATCTAAGTACTTCTGGCTGCTTGTGACAGTATTCAGACCCAAGAACTCCTGCAGTGTTTTTACAGTAGCATGCTACTGTAATCAAGGTTATAAGTTTATCAAAGTCATACTGTAAGGTCATGCTGTAGTCAAGGTTATGCAGTAAGATAAAAAGCATTTGGAAGAGCAGTAGCCATTTTTTCTTTTTCTTTTTTATAATTTTTTTTTTCCAATAAGAGGAAGCCTTTGCTATTGTATGAAGTGCTGGTACAATGAATGTGGTGTGCACTGAAATGTCATTTCAGCTACTGTGTCATAAAGAAACTGTGCTAACAGACTGTTTTCCTGTCTCAGTTATGTAAGTAGGGGTTTTGGTATCATCTACCAAAACTTTCCATGTTTAGAAGATGTAGCATAGAATTACATGTGCAATGGATGGATATGTCCTGGATCTGTCCCCAAAGTAGAGCATATATAAGTAGAAAGTGACCAGTCCCAGTTCTAGTTAACTGCAGCAGGTCCCCTGTGTAGCTATGAAACAGAATGTAAGCAAGCTAAGGCGTGATGGAAAGTGATGCTACGCATCCTGCCTTGAAACCATGTGAGTAGGGCAGCGACTAGCACCCACTGTTGAGCTAGGGTTCACTTCCGAGCAGTTCACCTGCAGCTACCTTGTGGCTGCTCTGCTAGGTGCCTGGTGATGGAGCTGTGCTGTGATGGAGACTGCCGCTTTTTCTCCAACCAAGAGGGACACTGTTGGGCTAGAGCAAGCTTTGCCTATTGTTGGCTGAGCTTGCCTACTCTGAGTGTTGAGACTCAGCTGCACAGACAAAATGTTGTAAATCACAAGCAGCAGAGCAACACTGAATTAAGCTGATGTGCAGAGCCTGTTTACAAGATTATCTACAAATAAAATTTAAAGAGCTTGCTACTTCTATTAATTAAGTTGTAACCCACTAATATATGATGATGCTAATGAAATTGAGCTGACTGAATGCTTCTTTAAGATCCCTCAGCAAGACAACATTTAGCTAAATGCTCCACTCATACCTGCTATAGAAAAGGCTGCTGTTTTGTGCATTTTTGCTGCTGGCTTTGTTTTGGGAGGAAAAGCAAGTTAGGTTTTTCCAGGTGGAAAGACTGTTAGCAGGTTTCATGAACATCAGAATGCAGTCCACTCTCATCAACACTAGACATTGGCAAAATGTTAATGAGGCAGCAATTACTTTAATGTGCATGAATCCAGGCTGGCTTTGAAGCACCTCTACTATTCTCCCTCGTGTGTATTAATGGTAGCTTTTGCTTGTTAGTGTTCATAAAGCACCATATGCGAGCCAGCGACATTTTCTTTCCTGTTAAAGTTTGTCTTTTTGAAGAAATTTACAAGCAGGTTTTTTGGTCATATAAAGAAATCAAAACAAAGTCAATGTTCATTTTGTTCTGGAATAAACAACTGGACCTTAAATGAAAAGTATATGTACATGTAGAGGAAATGAATATTTATTACAAGGTTAACTACAACCTTGTAACCATTCCCTGGAAACATAAGGCCAGGAGCATTTTTGATGGATGTAATGATGTGTGGGTTTTAATTGAAATAGTTTACATAATTGAAAGGACCTGTTCAAGCAGGTGTTAATGTATTTAAGCCAGACTATCTGATCATCTTATGGCCAAGGTTGGCTGTGCAGCCCTAATGCAATAGTTTCACCCAGAATTACAGACCACCTTATGCTGCCAGTTGAGCTGCTGCTGTTTTCATAAATTGATTTTTGTGATTCAGAATGAACAGTTGTAACAGAGATATCTACTGTAACAGCCAAGAGCAGAATGTTTAACAATACTGATATTTTAATTATCATTTCAGATTTTAAGAGGAGGACCACCAAATGGATAAGTAGAATTTTATCATAAAATACTCTTAGTGTTGTATGCCAAAACTAGCCAGTACATTCAGGAAGGCAAGAGTGCAACAGTTGGCACTGAAAGTTACTGTAACTGCAGGGACAAGAAATTAAGTTGCCAAATATTTCTTTTTCTTTACTCTTTCTCAAAGTATCAATGTATATCACATGCTGTAAAATATAAACTGAAAGGTAGCTCTTCCCGAAGGTTCCTTATTTGTAGAAACAATGATTTTCATAATACATTAGAGCTTCAAAGGGTGGTCTAAGTACAGTGTAACATTTGCTAAGTGAGGATATGATTCATGTGCACACCCTGACATATGGAAGCAGTTGTTAGTTTTCAAAGGCAATCTGAACAAAGAAGGGTTAAACACCAAGGTGACATCGTGGCTGTGCTCTTTAGCAGTGTTTACTGAAAAAGTAATCTAGCTCCAGCAGAAAGGAGCAGAAGGCACAATAAGGGTTAGTGTAAGAACAGAAGAAATAGCAAGATAGTATTGTTTCATTAATAGAGCAAGAGTTTGAAGAGCAGAAACAACTAGAAAGTAGGCTGCCAAGTAGATGTTGTGGATTTGAGTATGTTTTAATGAAAACTGGACAAGATGAACTAGAAAAATAGACTTTTTATTAATGCAATTGTTTGAGCAGTTAACTTATTTTTCTTGTGCTTGGAATTTGCCAAACTTTATTGCACTGTGTAATGACAAACACAAGGAACATTTGAATTTTTATTTTTTAAAGAATTGGAAGCTCTTTTTTCTTTTGTTGTGGGTTTGTTGGTTTTTGTTGGTTTTTTTGGTTTTGATTTTTTTTTTTTTTCTGAGAAGAAAGTTTTGCTTTTGTTGGGTACTTCTGCAAATGATATTGCTACTGTTGGGTACTTCTGCATATCATATTGCTACTGCTGGGTTTGTAGGTGGCTTGTATTCTTGGCTATGTCAGTAGTATCATGAATCTTTGGTTATTGTTGGCAAGCTTTATTGCCACAAATGTGGCATTGGTTATCTTGTTTCCTACTGTATGGTGGGTAAGCCCTGATACCTTAGAAGAGATGTGTGGTTAGTATGAGTTCCCACACATTTGGTTTTGGCCATGTTTTCCCTGTGCACAAAGGAGCTGACCTCCCCTACAAATACACATGAAACAGACAAAAAGTTTTCAGTTAGTATGTAAAATTAATGAAACAAGCTATAAAATACTAGAATTACATTTGAAAGTTAATAATGAGTAGGTTTGTAAAGATCTGTTTAGCTCCGTTATATGAGTTTGAATGATTGCCTCTTTGATACTCAGTAGCAGCATCTCAGAACTCGGGCAACAGAGAAGTGCTACCCTGAGACACTGTAAAATGCAGTATATATTTTGTTTTCTCAATATGTGGTTCTCTGGGATTCTCTCTGTAACATTAGCTCATCCATATTGAACTTTTCCTGCCACAGAAAACCAGAGTGAAAAGGACTTCTTCAGCCAAATCTGTCTGTGTTGTTTGCATGTCATGTAATGTGTACCAAAGCAGCCCTCGTGTGGTGTTGGAGGAAGCATGCTCAGATTCCTCAGCATCTGTGTCCTGTGTTGCATGCTGATCACAGGCAGCTCCTGTTGCTGCTGTGAATGCATGCTGTGCTGATGCAGGCACCATAATAGGATGCACGTAAGCCTGTCATAAACAAACAGGTCTGGGGCAAAAAAGTGCAAGCCTGACATATGGAGTGGCCATAGCAACAAGTAGAGATGAGGGTGGCATTTTAGAGTCAGTGCAGGATAGCGTGGTTCAACAAGAAACCAGAGAGTATCTTTGCTGGATTTACAAAGCTATTCTGTATGTGCATATCAGAGGTTTTCTGAAATGCACTACTTGCAAGAAGACAGCTTACAAAAAACAAACAAACCCCAAATCTTACATTTTGTGAGAACATCCTTAAATGACATTATTTTTTCACTTGCAGTGGAAAGTTTATATGGAAAATTAATAATCACGTTCACTTCTGAAATAATGTGATGAATTATTTGACAAATCATAGAAAATATCTTAGGCTGCATAAACTTTAAAGTCCAGAGTTCAGATTTCTCAGTAAAATGGTCATATTTTTCTTGTACTGTGAACCATAGCCGAAGTTTTGTATGTCTGAATACTGGACCCCTATAAGATTGCATTTCATAATTTGGTCATTACTTGCTTTTTCCTCTTTTCTTTGCATCAGTAAAAGCAAATATGCACATTTTCTAGGTGGGGGTATTTTCTTCAGCTTTTTTTGGTTGTTTCTGAAAAAGTTTCAGAGGCTGTATTATAGGAAAACTTTTAAAGTTTTTTAAAGTTTTAAACTCACCATTGTGAAGATAATTCAGTTGATTGTTACATAGAGGTTGGCATTTCTAGCACAGTTTTCAGTACGTCCCTGCTTTCAGAACTTGATTTTTAAAATAGAATGTCTAAATTTTAAATACAAGAAGATAAAGTGCTCTGGAAAACTTGTGCAGAAACAAATCTTGACATCTGGGAATAATGATTTTTCTTTGGTGGTCATGAATATAACAAGTAATCAGATACTTGTTTCACAAAGGTGTGAAAATTAGATTGGGTATAGGAATAGTATAACAATACAAAATATAACTGTGCTGATGGGATAAAGTAGAACTGCAGGAATAAAAAGAATACACTTTTTTACACATGTACCAGCATATTAAGCATATATAAATAGGCATGTCAATCTTTTGGAGTATGAAAATTAATATCACTGAAGTTTATCAAAGGTTGCATTATATCTCATTTTTAATAGAAGTTTCCTGAAGCAAAACATGAATGCCCTTGTTATCTGTGCAGTCGTAAACAGGTGAACTACACTTGTTAAACCCTTTCAGTTTTTTTCTCTGGCTTGGTGACTGAGCAAAAGTATGGCATTGTGGGGACTGGAAGGTGGTACTAGAGCATTGCACCCATTGCCTAAAGCATTTGGAACAGTTTGTTCACATTCAACTGGAACTTGATCTAATGCCTACTGGAGCTAGTGAGAATCTTTACATTTACTTCATCATGCTGTGGATGGGTCCCATAGCCCATTTTATTTAGCATTGTTACCACTTTGATAAAGAGTTGGTAGAACTGGCTGTTAAGCACAGGCTTTGGAGGACTGGAGGAAGTTTAATTTGTTGTGGACTCTGAGCCTTTTCAATGTTTCTGTCCACACTTCAGAAATGGGCTTGTATATGTATGTGTGAGCCTCCACATAAATGAATAGACCCATGTCCTTGCATTTGCAGAGGTCCCTCCAGTTCTTCATGTACTGTTCGAGCTTTTCCAGCTGCTCCAAACATTGTATGTAAATGGGCAAAAAGCAGCCAGAATTTCCCAGCTTTTTCTTACTAATAAAAATGCAAGCCAGAAATTAAGATGATGCCATATCTATTTACAGGTTACTGATTTTTTTGATTTTTAACATGTTTTTCAAACCATGAAATAATGATTTTTTTTTTTTTTTTTTTTTTTGTGTTTTAAAA
>NDXB01009422.1:25464-38641 GCA_002631895.1 Agapornis roseicollis
TTTTTTTTTTTTTTTTTTTGTGGAGACTTAGAAGTATCTATTTAAGAAGATTGAAATACAAAAATTACCTTGTTTCTTGATAAAATATCCAGTAATAATGACATTAGTAGATAATACTTTATTTGAATAATGTCTTCATATTTTTAATCCATATTGCAAATTCTCCAGAGAATATATACCAACCTAATGAGGTACTTCTGTTAAGTGGAGCCTAATTAGTTTCCAGTATGTGATGTTATTTTCATGATTTCTTTTCTTTAGTCTACCTTTGGTTTCAAATTTTGCATGAGTGGCAGGATTTGTTGCAGTTTAGGATTCAGAAAAGAAAATGATTGACGGTGGATTAAACATCGGTTAAACAGAGATCTTATATTTCAACTAAATTATCCTTAATACTTTGCTATGTAAGTTTACAAGTGACATAAATTATCAAAGCTAAAACATATTAATTAATTCATTACTAATGTACATTTCAGTCTTGATAAATATAGAATATTTGTTGGTTACAAACCATGAGTAAAGCAGTGTTTACAGAAGGTGATTATTGTATGGTGTTACAGTACATACTGTAAATGCTAAATACAAGATGCATTTGAGCATTTTCAAAGGAAATACTGATTTAGCAATGAAAATGTTTCTTTGTAAATGTCAATTTATTGGTCCTCTGTCCAACTGGGGGGGGGGAGCAGCTCACAGTAACATTACTGAAGGGTTAAGTTCATTGATGTGTCAAGAAAACCTTGATAACTCTTTGTATATTCTGTAGTATGTATTCTTCTAGAAAAGTTAGCTTAAAAATCATTTTCTATATTGGAGAAATCAGTTGTGAATAATGCAAAAAATGTAAAAAAAAAAAAAAACCAAGAAAAAGAGGTGGCCGATTACTTAAAGGGTACCTCTCACCTGATAGCCAGTTATGCAAAGATAATGAAAAATGCATATGTTTATACTAGAGATAATCCTGCTGCTCTGTTAGGTGATAGTTTCATTTCATAAGAAGTGAAATTCACCCAGGTGCAAGGGCTCCTACAAGTCCTTCCAGCTGATGTAATGAGACTGTGCTGGAGCCTAATAGGCATAGGAGTTCTGCTTCAGCAGCTCCCTACGTTCCTAAAACCTAATGCAAAACTGGCTGTTGGTAGGGTTCCTGGTTGTAGCCTGTGATCTCTGAGCTGGCAAGGTGAGAGCCATCTCCAGCCTGAAGGTTAGGTGAGCAACATAGCATGAAAGTGGTTTTGGGTTAATGCCCCCATCTCACAACTGTCCATTGTGTGGGGTGGGAAGGAACAATGTTCACAGGACAGAGTGACAGAGTCGACAGAGGACAGAGTAGGCACTTGTGGAAGAACCAGGCATCCAGTTGCATCACCTGACTCTCAGTCATTGTTCTTGCTGCTCTGTTTCCAAGAGCATGCTCTCCTGAGCAAGTCCAATACTTTCTATGTTCCTTCCTGTCTACATTCATTATGGATGATAGGCTATGTGGGAACTCTAGTAGCTAGAGATGAAGGATGCTAACAGTCTGTTTACTCAGCTGCCCCTCAGTTGTTGGTTGCTGCCCAGCTGAGACTCAGCTGAGACAGAGTGCTCACCATGCTGCTCCAGCATAAAGTTAAACAGGATTGCCAAACCCAAAGGAACCTTTCCCTGTTGGCATGGGACAGCAAGGAGCGTTTGCTGCCAGGCCTGGGTTTGTTGCTCATCCTTACCAGCACTTGGCCAGCACCTCCCCAGAGAGGTCAGGTCTGAACCTGCCAAACCCCAGCCAGGTATGCAGACATCTATGCCTGGGCAGCCAAGTAGGATAAGAGGGAAATCACTAGTACTGATAGACATAAATATACCATGAGTTTCCTCATGCAAACACTGAGACTTCTTGTGAGAGGGGTTTAAATCATACAGGCAATATGTATGCAGTTCAGGAAACTACAGAGCTGCTTTTGGCCTGGATTTGTTATCTTGTCTCCATCTCCCTCACGTGTACCCACAAACACAACCTCACAGTATGCCTGTCTATGTCTAATCCAGGAGCCACTTGGGTTCCTTGTTTGTTTGCTTAATTTGACCCCTTTTTGTTGTTGTTTTCCTGGGTTATTTTGTTTGGTCAATTTTTTTTTGTTGTTGTTTGTTTGCTTTTTGTTGTTGTTGGATTTTGGTTTTGGTTGTTTTTTTTTTGATGGAGCAAATCGTATTCAAAAGTATAGGGAATAGTTTGGTTCACATTTGGTTTTCATATATATTAGAATTAGAAGAAAAGCAATACTTAATTTTTTGCTTTTTCACAAGAACAGTATGTGTGTTAAACATGCCTGTAGCTTTAAAATAGGTAATTAAAAGACTCATTTCTTTTAGTATGAAATGGTAAGCATTCAACAAGATTTCTGATGAACTGTTAAAGCATGTGGTTGGCCAGGTCTACAGGAGGAGCACCTCATTAAAATAAGAATGTCACATTACAAGAGTAGTATGATTAATCCAGCAATACCAGTGAAGCAGTTTTTTGTCCTTACATAGCAATCCAATATTCTGTGTGAAACAGGCAATACCCATAAAGTTCAGTTTTTTGCTGGTGTAATCATATCAGTCTTAGGGTGAATGTGCCATCACAGCTCTGTGAGTGAAATATTGCTATTATTTGCACATTTCTTAGGCATAGCTGTCTGCAAAAATGAGTAATATGGAGACAAACTTCTTTTGTGGTAGATACTTATGGGGTAGGTATTTACTTGCAGGGTACATATACATACCTCTATACATATAAACAAGTTATACAGGTTGCTCTGCTTTTTATATGCCTTTTATTACAAGCCTATTTCCTAGTCTGAATGGAAACAAAACACCCTCATGAAGGCCAGAAGGAGTGGAAAACTGCAAAAGTTTTTCTTTCTAGGTATCTTTAATTTTTTTGTGAGTAGCAGCCTAACAATTGCATGAGAGCTGCGGAGTGACCAAGGAATAAGTGCAGTATTCCTCTGTAATTGGTGGCAAGCTGGAATTTTTTATTTGTATTTTTTACCTACCGGGTCTATCAGATGTGACTGCCAGTGTTAACTAGGCAAATGTTAACTGGATATGAGCTAGGAAAAGGGAGAAAAAACTGTCAGTTAATTTTAAAGCCTAATCTTTTCTGTGCATTAAGAAGTGAATTATTAGAACTTAGATTTTAAAAATAAAATCCGGTTTCATTTTTCAAGATATATAAATGATAAAATACTTGCTTACAGAGGAACATTTTGATATTAGAAGAAATTACCTTTATCTTTTATCTAGTGTGAATACCTTTATGTTAAAGTTGTCTTGGAAAAGGCTTAAACTGTGTTCTTATGTTATAGTACAAGCATCCTTTAAGTCATTAATACTGATGTAGCTTGTAAATCTTACTTATGCAAATAAACTATGGAAAAGACATTTGTAGTTGCAATAACTGGGATAACACAGGTTGTCAGAACTTCTGTACCACAGGGCATGGGTGGTTAGCTGGAGCTAAGAGCACATATATCTCCATGGCACAGTATTTTTTATTAACAGCAGCATTCCTTCAACATTGGTATTGCATAATTTTAGGTGCATTATTGAAGTGTTGTCTCTGCAGTACCTCTGACACATTTACTTTTCTTAAATGCCTTTGGACTGCAAGTCTCAGCCCAGCTGCACTGAAGTAGGCATAGCCATATGAAGGAGATGTATATACTAGATCACACTGGTCTTTCAAGTTAGATTATTTTTGCTTTTTGTGAAGCATGTTAGAGGGTCTATAAAGCATAGGAGCTTACTGCCAAAGAGCATAGGAGCAGCTCTGAGACTCCACTTACAGCAAAACTTACTGGTTTTATACATACGTTGCCCTGACAAAACTTGTCTGATGCTGTGCTTTAGGAACTGTGGAGTGGGTATCAGTGTGTTGTTTGAAAGTGTCCAGACTCAAAGCATGACAAAAAAGTGGCAGCTCAGTGAAACCCAAACCATGGTGTAGAGTTAAACTGTGCAGCTGGATCTGAGGCTGAGGTTTCCACCCAGCTTTCCCACTGCACTTTGCCTGAAGGAGGTGAAGAGGAAAGATGGGATTTTTTGGTAGGTAAGGGGAAGAAGTGAAGGCAATAGCAATGGATTGGCTGTTATGTTGCATTACACCCAATACTGGAATGGATGTTTGTAATGGAAAGAACTGAGGGTAGAGACCAGACATGGCCGTAGCAGATCCACCCCAACAGCAATCTCTAAGAAAAATATAGACAAAAATATGTGACTAAGGAATGGATTTTTATGCAGCTTTGAGAAAGTCAAATGTTTTTAGTTTGTCCCATGTCTGTTTTGTTTTTCTCTTAGGGTTGTTTTTTTTCTTTATTTTGGGAGTTATGACTAACTCACTGTCCTGTATGTCACCCTAGATATATGACATACATACATAGCAATGGAAGGGGAGTAAATGTTTTTACCCTTCCATATGTAACCAGTCTTAGTTCTGCTTCTCCAAGAGAGGACTCTTCCTAAAAGGAGGCTGGCATGGTTGAGAGCTGGTATACTGATAAAGTATTTGAACTACTTGGTTTTGAGATCTGGTCACATGGCAGTCTGAGCAGCCTGGAAGCAAAACAGTAATTAACTAACTTCTGTTTTATTTTCCTTTTTTTCTTCCATCCAAATTATATTTTCTATAAAATATGTGCATTATTCTAAAGCAAACAAATTGCTGCCTGGGTATTGTAAGGCAACTGATGACTACAAAGGGTCCAAGTTAGGGCCTTCCATGGTGGTATTTTGTGGTTTCTTCCAGGAGCTGTTTTGAAAGATTTGGTTTAGATTGTTCCCTGCAAAGATGGTAGGAGGAGTAATAGTAAGAGATGTGTGCCATTAAAATAGCTTGCATAAATGCAATAAACTTTTGCATATCAAATAGATATAAAAAAAATGAATATCATGTTTTGCTCCAAGTTTCCTAAGCTCATGTCCAGTGCAGGCTGAGCACACATTTGATTTGTGTGCCAGCATCTTTTATATATGGAGAGAGAAAAGTTGAGAAATCAGTTTGGTGTCTGTGGAAATATGCTGATATGGTGAATTAACTGAATGGAGTAGGTATTTCTGCTAACATTGCAGTTATCTAGGCATGATTTTAAGTTTAAAAAAATACTGCCTTAGCCAGGATATTTATTTTAAGCATTTCCAGGCCAGACATCTAAACAACTCTGGTTTTGTTTCACAGCTCCCTTTGTAATGCAGATGTATTGTACGTTTGTATCAGTATGCTGATATGTACACATGCATAAAAACAAGATATGTATTGTGTTTATATGGTGTGGTTTTAAGTGTGTATATATATCCATGTAAAGGTGGTGGGGGTTTTATCAATATATTTAGGGCAAAACTCAAAACTTGGAAAGCCTTCTGTTCACATCGAGTACTGTTCACAATAGTAATTTAATGGATGAAATAGGATTGTGGTTACACGTTTGATTTTGTTGGTTGCCAAGCAGTATAGACAGAGAACCTAGTAAGCTACACTTCACTACTGCTTTGTGCTAAGGTGACTGCTGCCTCAAATCTGCTGTCGAATCTGCAGCAGTCATCACACTAATCCACTTTGCTCTGATCTAAATTAGCTTTTAATGGTACCTTTTTTCTTAAAATTTATGTAATTTTGACAACACTGAATTAAGGAGAAAATAAATAAATACTAGAATATTGCAAACAGCAAAGTATTTGTTGAAATTCATTGCCTGTTTACTGCAGGGTTTTTTTTTTTTAGAAACCATTATATGCATACAATTCTATCATTATGCAGAAGCATTTCTTTAAAAAAAACTTTAGGTGATTATTGTGTCTTTAAAAATTGCCAGTGGTCTCCAAAACAAGGGTAGAAATAGGATGTAATTTTTGTTGCTTTTGCTCAGGAGTGTCTATTGAAAATACTGCAATTGCAGAGGATACCTATAAAAACTCTGCTGTGGTGTGGTTGAAACTGAGAGGATCACATAGTGAAATTTCTTGTCTGAAGAAAGTTTGATACGTTCCTAGATATTTCTAGCTACTGCTTATATCATCGCTAGAGGGCAGTAAATACAAACACTGAAGTAGGTATTTTACCAGAAAGTACTTTTTTATCTGGGGGAGTTTGTTTTTGTGGGGTTTTTGTTGTTGTTTTGTTGTTTGTTTGTTTTGTTGTGTTTTTATTTTTTCCTTTAACTAATAAAGGAGCCTAATTCTTTAATAAATAGCTCAGCTCCTGGGTTTTACTATGTATTTTCCCTAAAATAGTTCAGAAGAATATTGTCGTTTCAGTCTTTTTAGGAACATAGAATTCTCACATTTGATACGTGAGAATTGTGTATTCCCAAATAAAAAGGACTGTAAAATGGTACAGTTAGGGTATTCCATTGTGTTTGATGAATGTAATTCTGACGAATAAGAGGCTACCAAGAAACCCTTTTTAAAGCAGCATAATTATGTTAGGATCCTTAAAGCTGAGGCTCCTTCAGAAGAATTAGGGATGTGTTCTGATTATAGCCATCCATTCTTAGCCACCAGTGGGTTTCATCTCTTCTTTCGTATATGTTGTGTATAGTAACATTTAGGAGAAGAGAAACACTAGATCTGTATGCCCTGTTCCATCACTAGAGTGGCCAGAATGGTATGTGTAGAGTATCTATATTTTAACTTAGCATTACAGAAGGTGCCAGTTTTGGGGGGTCACTGTAGGTCACCTTTGTATGTTGAGGACACCAGAAAAGGACATGGAACTGTTGGAACAAGTCCAGAGGAGGGCCACAAGGATGATCAGGGGACTGGAGCACCTCCTGTATGAAGACAGACTGAGAAAGTTGGGTCTGTTCATAGAGTGGGCTCAGGTCTTTCAGAGCCTGACTTGAAACAGCCCTTTTAGATGAAGACAGCCTGTTGATGTTTATTAGAAATGGGTTCTTAACCCATTTAATGTGTCCTCTCTCAACACTGGGAGTGCTGTGGTAGAATATTATACAGTACTAAATCAAATGGCCTGCAACAATCCAAGAATATTACGTATTCAAAGACATAAAACAATACTGACTGGCATTAATTACATTCCCATGTCTTACTTCTTTTATCAAGCAAATGGCCACAGTGTTTGCATTTAGCTTTTTTGTTATCTTACCCAGGACTGATACTTCGCGAGGTGACCTGAAGTTACTCAGCCACCCTACTTGCAAACTTTAATTTGCACAAAATTAACAATTTTTGCAATCTTTCAAATTTTACTGAAGCTGAGCACCACAGCTTCTGGGATCTCTGCCACCTCTTTTCATGACTCCTTTGGAGAAAGTTGTCCAGCCTTGTTGATTAAATAATGGCTAACATTTCCTGTGGGTATTAAGAGAGACTTCATCATCTTTCTGCCTTTCAAGGTCATTGTCTTGATTCTTTCAAAACACACAAAAGTGCTCATTAAAAACTTCCCTGTTTCTGAATTATTTTGTTACTCAGTTACAGTAATCTAAAATTACACCATTTTTATTTCCATATTTGTCCCTTGATTGGAACTATTGTAGAAAATGCCATTACTTTCTTCTTTATCCATGTCTTACCTTCATGGGTGACGTGTGTATGAAAACAAGAACTTACCTTTCACATTGCTGGATTTCCACTTATTTCTATCTTGTTTTTTTTTCTTATTTTAATTACTTTAGTTATTTAGCTGTTTCCTATGCACTCATCCACTATAACCTCCTCTGAAGCCAATTATTCACTTATTCCAATCTGAGAATTGAAGATGAAAATCAGCCAGAGTTTTTCCTGTAGATTAGAACTGGTGTGAATTTCCCAACTATAAATTTCTACAGTCATACTTCTGTATGTAGCTGGAGTCAGAGGGCTGCCTTCTGAGTCAGTGAAGTCAGACTAGGAAATTGCATCACAGCAAATGTTAGTTTTATTAGGTTGAGGCTGTGGGTCCTGGAAAAATCACATAAATTAGTAATAGATTGTCAATATTAGGTGTAATTTCCTATTATCAGTATAGTTAATATGGAGCTGAAATATCATACACTGGAGGAAAATGTTTTTTATGGTTTTACATCAAATTGTCTAGCTAATAGCTCTATAAATACCATCCTTTAATAAATATAATGAACTGTAATCCAGTCATTCTTATGGATGTGTCTGTCTCATACAGTTCTGGGGAATAAAAAGTAATCTAGGAAGATTCTTTTTATATGCATGCTAAACAACTACTGTGATTTACATAGTAGCCATTGTTAATGTTCCTTATCTGAAACAAGTTCTGTGCTTTTTGGGACAGTTAAAATTCAAGGAGGAGCCTGCTTTTAAAGTAACAAAGTAAGAGAAAAAACCTTGGCTTTCTAATATCTGTTTGTAGTACCTACTGCAACCAAACTTTCATATCCAGGTGCTTCACTTAAGTAGACAGAAATGTAGACCTATTATTTCACCAATTTCTAAATTGTGTTTGAAATTACCTTCTGAAGGAAGGCAGCACATTTTCAGTTATTGATTCAGATGCTGGGTAAGTGGCAGCCATGCTGTCTTGCAGGTGATCAGAAAACAATGCAACACAGGTATAAGCAAGCTTTGTTCAGTGTTACAAAGCTGAGCTGGAAGAGTCAGGAGAAATGCTTTCCAGAACTACCTTTTCAGCTACCTGCTGAATCTCTAATGACCTGTGTCTGTTTTCAAAATGTAATTGTTTTATATTCATCTACCTGTGTAGATCCAGGGTGCATATTTTAAAGAAAATGCATCAGTAATGTGTTTATTCATGATGTTTTTATATTACCCATTCTAAGCAAAACAGTATGCTTTCCATATGAAAATATGTAATTGCAGATGATCTGTTGACTGTATCGACTTGTCACATTGCTATACATTTCTCTCCTGTAAGGAAGAAATTTGTTAATATCATATTTTGTTCTATTGATTTTTGCGGGTCCAATTCTTTTTCAAGCACTTAGTGTTGCTGACTCTGCTGTGTAGCATCAGCCAGAGAAGTAGAAACCACTTCTAACAAACCTGCTTTATAACTGTTGTCAGTCAGCATCTTCCAGTGAATCAGCAGTGTGGGCTTATCCAGAATGCCACACTTCATTCAGCTTGTCCTTAGATGTTTGCCCATTATCATATTGAGAAGCTTTCCCTTTTGATGCAACAAAGACTTAGAAATTTGCTGCCATTGCATATATGCTTTGCACAAAGTGGTGCAAGATAACTCATTCTTTGTTAGTTTTGGTCTCTGAATGGCAGACAGTAGGATATTTTATTTAAGGCTCTGAGTCAGCTCATTGACACACTCCACTTTCAATTAATCCCTTTTTTGAATGAAGTATAGCTTTAATTGATTATATTAGTCTGCCAAGGCAGAAAGAGCAAAAGTGGAATAAATACAGAGAGGATTTTAGGACTCTTATCTCACTTTTCCATATAAACTTAGTGTTTACTGGGTACTAAGACACATGGATGGCTTCATCTTAATAATAACTGCTTTTATCTCATAAAATAAAAAAGCAGTAGAAACTAACAGACTTGCCCAGTGATTTAGCTAGATAGTTTTTTAATCTAGATGGACAAAACATTTTCATCTAAAAGCCAAAAACATTTAACTCCCCCCCCCAAAAAAAAAACCCAAAAAACCCCCAAAAATTTAAACTGCTAGGCAATCCACATGAATAGAATCATATAATAGTTTGGGTTGGAAGGGACTTTAAAGATCATCTAGTTCCACCCCCTGTGCTGCAGTGAGGGGGGGGTTACACAATACTAATTTTAACTGCTTGGATGGCGAAACTATTGAAGGGAGCTGGTAAATGCTGTTAAATTGAGGAGACCTTAACCCAATTATTTTTGAATGGCATGTGAATGCTGCAGGCAGGGATGCCATTATTAAATGGCATTTGCTGTTTAATAAAAAAATACCCTGTGCCCAGGAGACTCCCCAGCGCTGGCCAATGGGAAATTACCATACATCATGTCGCCAGCGGCTTGAATTTATATCTTTTAGGGTGACATACTATTGGCTGCTAGTTAGGCTCTATGGGAGGGATTACTGGCACCGTTTGTGGCTTCCCCTTCAGGTCCTTATTTGGTAGCTGTTGATAGAGCAAGTCTTTCCAGCAGCTGAGCATCTTGACATACATTATTCATTAAGTGCTGGTGTTCAGGAAATATGCATATCCCTAGCTCTTCAGATATTTCTTCAGCTCATACAATATGTCTCTTCAGCGTTGCCTCTGAATGCTTGGAGTTTTACAAATGGCATTTGTACAATCAGAAGACCACGCGGTTGGATTTCATTTCAGTGTGCCTCCTGTGCACACAGTTGCTGAGAACCTGAAGATCAGCAACTAGAATTAGAGAGAAAAGAAGAAATCTTTCTTCTTGGAAGTCTTTTGCAGTATCAGCAAAGAACTGATTAGCTTAGATTGGTAGTATTGGAAAATCAAAAAAAAAAAAAAAAAAAAAAAAAAAAAAAAAAAAAAAAAAAAAAAAAAAAAAAAAAAAAAAAAAAAAAAAAAAAACCAAACCAAAAATGCCTGAGGCAAACTATTTGCTCTCGGTTTCCTGGGGCTACATAAAGGTAGGATTTTGTTTTACCTTTTAAGAACCTTGATTTACAGTGCATGATTGCATGGTCACTGGATAGTATGAGTATTTGTGGGCAGTATGAGTCATATGAACATGAAATAAAAAATTGAAAGCAAGCCTTTGATCAGCAATGAGAATGAACTGCACAGTGCACAGTCTTTCTGAGAAACTGTGCTGGGACTTTAAAAAAATGTTGCTTCACTGGGTAATCAGATCAAGTCTAAAGCCAAATAAATTCAAAAGAGGTTGTGTGCTTTTAGAAAAAGGCTGCTACAAATCTGTATTTCTAGACATTAAAAGATTAAAAAAAGAAAAAAAAACCAAACCAGTAACAAGCAAATAATGACAAAACCTCAAAACTGCAATACTATACAATAGGGGACAGCATGAGTAAAGAGACTGAGGATAATGAGTGAAAGCATGACTCATACTGGTTTTAATAGCCGAAGAACTGTGAAATTGTCAACAGTATGTTCCAGCAGCATTTTTTGTAGCCCCTCTGTGTGACAGCTTATTGATTAAAACACTGGAAACTGTAATCTTCTAATATTGATCTCCATTGTTATGTAGGGCAGCTTTGAACTAGCTTGAAACTGCAATAGTGCTAGAAAATGGAATTAAATGAGCTTTTATTTCTTCTGTGGAAAAGTTTTGCACCAAGGAATTAATATGTCAACATGCAGAACTGAAATTTACTTAATACCAAACCATGTGTGGGGTTTAGCTCTAGTTAAGTGTTTGTGCTTAAAAAATGATGTTGCCTTTATAATTGTTTCAAGTGTGTAAAAAAGGAAAAAGAAACATCATCCTATGCTTAACATGCAAGAATTGTTCTAAGTCATCCCATTTTAATGAAAATCTTGATTTCTTCTGAACTAAATAATGGGAGTATTGAACTGAATAGCTAAAAATAATTCAAAAATTTATGCATTTTTGTATTAATGCCTACTTTTGTGCTTTTATTTTTTCTTAATAGAAATAAACCTCCCTCATTAGGGCATTGTGTCCAATTAGGTCATTGTGACCATAATCTGCTAATGCAGAATTGTTACATTATATTCCGAAGGATTTTGATCAGTCATTTGAGAAGGAATTGAATCCCATTATGCTAGCTAGGTGGATTTCTTTGTCATTTATCAAAAAATAAGATGAAATTACTTTCCATTCAGTTAAAAGTGAGGTATTTATTGTAACTTACCATGGAGTATTTTCTGCATTTCCAGGCAGCTTGTGTCATGTTCCTACTTGCTAAATGAGAGAAATTCAATCAACAATCTTCAAAAAATATTAACTCTTACAGTTCAGCCTTTAAAATGGATAGATTTTTGCTAATTGAAGTTCAGCAGAGAGCATGGTAACTTAAATTGATTACACATGGAAAAAAGTGTTTTCTATATCAGTGTCTGGTGTTGTCTATACACAATGAATTTAGTTAAGAACAAAATTTTAGTACAGTGCATTTTGAGTTCACACTATACTCATTATGGGAAAACTGTTGAGAGGCAAAGTTGTGACATTCAAAACAATGATTTATTCTTATAAAATAAGTCTCAGGGATCATTATAGACATTTACATCTCTTGCCATACATATATTTTTGTGTGATAAAGGCTGTACTTTATTTGCCTGTACACTAATTATGTCTTGGAGAATGGTTGTCATATGGAACATTTACCCCTGTCTTTCACTGAGTATCTTTCCTTGAAACACTACTATCACAATGCAAAGCTTAGAGATAATGTACCTTGCCACAGCTTATGTATAAAAACTAGTGCATGAGCTTGATATTAATTAAACATACAGGCTTCCAACTAAAATCTTCAGTTAAGAATGCTGTTTATATAGTAGGAATGATGCTAAAATAAGAAAGCTTTGCATTGATAAGCAATATAAACAGAAGCCTTACATTCATTTGTGAGGCTGTCCTATTTTAAGCTTCTTGTTTTTGTGGAATACAAGACTTTTCACATCCAGTAAAATAATAGTTTATTTGGTTTTTGAGTTTGAAACCACTTTTTTGAAATCACATTGCTAGGTATATAGCAGTGACAAAATACAGTCATGTAAGTTTAATGTTCCAGGTGTTGAATGAATGTTCCATGGATGTTTTCTATTCATGTAAGCTTCTAGAAGTGTTACCTAGAAGAGACAGCATGAAACAGGAGTTTTATCACCATGTGAGTTTGGGAGCAAGTACAGTGAAAGTCTCAGATGCTCATGAGCATTGTGGTTCCAGCCTCCATGGCCTTGGAGCTTGATCAGCACTCACATTGAAGAACAGACTGGATGGGCCCTTTTGGTCCATGGTGTGTCTTTTAACCTTAGCTTCACCTTCTTTGCTGGTGCCAAAGGTTGTAGTGGGAGAGTTCTTGGGATGAAGCACATCTCATATTCAGGAACAGGCAGCCTAGGTGGAAGAGGCCCTGCTAGAATGCGGCATCCGTGCCAAAATGGTTTTGCATGCTTTGTCTACCAACACAACTGCGGGCTGCATATTTACTTCTACTTCTTGTTACTGAGTCAAAAACTTAAGAACATTTGACTTTTTTTTTTTTTTTTTTTTTTTTTTTAATTTTTTTTTTTTTTTTTTTTTTTTTTTTTGTAAATGT
>NDXB01009422.1:43086-87452 GCA_002631895.1 Agapornis roseicollis
CCTTTTTTTTTTTTTTTTTAGAAAATCTGGGCTGTGGTAATTCTCTTTTCAGAGACTGTACACTTACTATTTCATTTTTCAGTGTTTGAGCAGAAAGATCGTATTAGATCCATTTCCCCACAGCTCAATTAGTTTGTGTATGTGGTTTCCCTGTGTGTGTAATTAGATAAATCTTCATAAACATATTTTCATGTAACATTACAGCTACTATATTGCTACCATATTAAGAAATTAATGTATAGTGATTTAATTATATATTTCAAAGAATTCTTCCACTCTGTTTCCCTTATGGAAGTTACTGCAAAGAGGTTTCAGTATGCTGGAAGCCCACAAGCACACATAACCTCATAAAATCTTATAGCATTCAGTTCTGATGCTTTGGTGTTCCATGCTTGCCCATAAACAGGTAGATATGGCTAAGTCAACATCTGAAGAGACTGCTGCCAGAAGAATTTGTGTGGCTCATGAGCATTTAAAAAATACATCTAAATTAGGATAACAAGTACTTTAAAAAATGCCAGTCATACATGCTAAGATATATCATGTTTATTTATCTATTTATCTTCTTCTTTTGTGGTTTTTTTTTTTGTTTGTTTGTTTGATTTTTTAATAAGAGGTTATTTTAAAGTACATTTTATCCCCTGATTCTCACTGTATCCTAAATGGATCACTTACTGTGTCTGTTGAATTTACCCATGACTGTAGTAGCTTGCCTGAGCACTGTGGTACAGCAGGATTTCAGACAATAAGGAAGAAGTTGGCCTCTGTCATTGAGAACCAGTATTGTGCACTTTCAGGAGTCCTGAAAGTCACAGTGTACAGCTGCCTGAGAAGATGACCCACTTAAGCTGGAAAGCCTGAGATACCAGTTTCTGCTTGCCTTTGTTTGAAAGCTTAAGGCTTATTTTGACATAGTAATGAAATGCATCTGTCAGCCTTTCACATGAGACATCAGTCTTGAGCAGAAAAAGGCCTGGAAGGCAGTCACTTCTAAGTTATTGACCTATGGGTACTGTTTTGAGGCTATGTGAAAAACTAGGATACTTAGAATTGTAGGTACAAGAGGAATACAACATGGAAAACACTTCATCTACAGAATTATTGTTTAAATAGATTATTTTCAATATATGCAAAGTACATAAGTTCTGAGCCACAATGGGAAGAGGGAAAATATTCTCTCCATAGAAAATTGTAATGACTCAAGTTAGCTATTTTTTTTAATACATAATTTATCTCCTGAGCATCTACAGACTTGCTAACATTTGGAAGTTAGTAACATGTCATGAGAAAACAGGTTTTTCTGTTCTTCAAAAAAACCCCTGCAACCTGACTGTTTTCCCAAGTAGGGGGCTATATGACATGTATGAAGTTATTCATAATGACAACAAATCTATTCCTTGTGTAAGAACTAAGGATCCTACATTGACTATAATAGTATAAAAGTTTTTTTCAGCGTCATTAATATGTTTTCCTATGAATGGCAAATGTAAGAGAACCTTCCAATGAGTATAGTGTAACTGGGGTCAAAATGTCAAGCTGTCTTTCCCAGATGTTCAGATGTGTGAACAATCCTTTCCCCTCTCTGCTCATAGTTACAAAAGCAGAGGCAGTCCCATGGAATTCCTCTGGAGATCTAAAGTCATTCAGACAGACGCTTCTTTTCACTTGAGTTGGTCTGACAGCACAGCTTACAAACCTCCCTTTGATGGGGCTAAACTTTGTGTATATGACTGAAACCATAAACATCAAAGCATGAACACGAGTCACTGATCCTCATCTGCTGTCCGTTTGCACCAGTCAAGAGCTGCAGCACTCCACCTCCCCCTTTTCTTGATTGTCTGTACAAGGAGAGCTTGGTGGGGGCAATCAGGGAACTCAGCGCTGCAGGCTAAATCTTGGTGACATTTCCACAGTCTCTTGCTTGCCGTGATTTCTTTGGAATTGAAGTGCCCAGTAAATGAGACTGCTAAAGGGTAATTTAAAAAAATAATGTGGAAAAAAGAAAACATGAAGAAGCAAACACAACAGCAGTCTGGTAATTAGAGATGGACTTGATACCTTTGTCTGGTTTCAGTGTCTTTATTTAAAATTGCTATTTGCAGGAAGGGAAAAATAGTCATGTTTTAATGAGACAATTTTTTTTTTTTAATTTGCTCCTTTTGTTCTAAGGTATTTCTTTTTTTTTTAAGTCTTAGTTTTTTTCTAGGCTTCTGTATTAGAAACATCTTTTCTGAATTTTCCTGGTTTTGTCTAGACTATTCCCTGAGGACCAGAAAAGATGCTGATGCATCTCAGCAAAGAAGAGATCATTTGGAGAGAGTCATTAAAACTTTATGTTGAAATGTATTATGAATAAGAATGAAAATAAATGCAAATTCCTAGCAAGTTTGGCAGGAGAGTCCTTTGTTGCACTCTCCTGGGTTTCTCTGGGGACCACAGATACCTGCAGTGGTATATACATCTGTATATACCACAGTGTATATACCTGTATATACCACAGTGGTATATACACCTGTACTGTTTCTGCAGCAAACAGCAGGCAATTCCCTAAACATTCTAAATATATTCTCAGTTTAATCCTTGTCTAAAGGTTCACTGGCAAGTACATTGATGAGGCATATGGAGTGGTGCTGATGACACTGCTATGGAAGCAAAAGCTCACAGCAATTGCACTGGGTTTTAGGGAAGCTGTCCTTTTGTTGGTATTACTTTGGCTGGGAGGTGAAGAAATGCACTGTGCTGCTGGTGCAAACTGCCTCTGAATGCAGAGTGCTTGTAGATGTGGCTGGCAAAAGGCTTTCCAAGTTGTACAGTCTTAACACAATCAGGATCAGTCACCATGACTGGGCCCTTTGCGTCCTGAAGTTTTCTAAAGGTTTACATGAAATACTGTTTTGATTAGTTTTGAAATAGGTCTTCAGAGAATGTTTTTCTGGAAAAGAAGATGTTTTGAATCTCCTTGCAAAACAGACAATTAGATTTCTGTTTAGTTGCAGTAACATTTTTATAATGAAAAGTTTGACCCTCTCTACAGTGCTAGGGGATACAGGAGAAATGGAAATTGGCCAATTTAAAGCCAGTTCAGAAATAATGAGGCAATTAATGAAACTGAGATCTGCTTTTACTGAGGTATAGGTCTTATTTATCTGTTCATGGCTTTACTGCTCTTGATGTGAAGTATCTGTTGCAAAATCTCCAAACATAAAAAAAGTTTTCGTAAGAATTAAAATATCCGTAAGATGCAGCTCAGTGGTGAATTCGGACATATTTGTAATTGCTTTAAATATTATTCTTTGTCATTCTTTAAGACAAACAACATGAAGTTGAAATCCCATCTCCGGCACAGAAGGAAAAAGAGAAAAAGAAGAGGCCGATGTCCCAGATCAGTGGAGTCAAAAAACTCATGCACAGCACCAGCCTAACTAATTCTAGTATTCCCCGATTTGGAGTTAAAACAGACCATGAAGAGAGTCTTGCCAAGGTAGAGAATATATAAAACCTTGAATTTAAATGGCTGAATTAAAATGGAGGGTGGACTTGTCAGTATTATTCTATCCTCTGCTTATAACCACTGATTTCTACCTGTAGCACCAAAGGTCTCACTTAAAGTAATATAAATTGGGTAAAGTGGAATAATAATAAGTAAAATCAGAATTAGGCCACAAAGGTTAGTTTCCACATGAACAGAATTTCATCTGGAATGTAAATTAGCATTTGTGTATGCTTTATTAAAACTGCTTATTCATAATAATATCTGAAGAATGAAGAGTAAAAGCACCACGTACTGTTACAGGAATGAAAATATATGGTACGCCCATGTTTTTTGAACAGGTAAAACTGATATATAGAATTAAAGCTATTCTTACAGGTCTGGTCTTTAACTGTATTTTCTGTTCATTATTTGGTTTTTATTGATTTTTAGTGACATTCCCTATGACTTTTGCACCAGCAGCTAACTAGTCAGCAGTAATCTAAAACTGGCATAAAATGATTATTCATTTAATTTTAGAACATTTTGGAATATGCCTATCCCTATATTTTCAGGAATCTCACCTTTCTTTGAAGAGTGCTTCTGAGAACCAGGGTGGCAGCAGCAGAACCGCAGCATATTCCTGTCTGAACTCTGTTGTCACTGGGCAGTGAGATAGCAAAGTGTGTCAGTTCAGCTCACTCAAGATACTGTGGTGGTTTTCCCCCACTTACGAGTCAGTCTTTCCTGTGAATTAAAAGCTGAAAAGTTAGCAGCATGGATTCCAGTATTACAGAATTAGTAGCAGCAGGTTTCCTTCTGTCCAAGGTTTAGCATATGACTTTCACAGTTACAAGGTTTGAATATTGATAAGTCTGCTGTTTGTAGCTGCTTCAATCAAAAATCATTCGAATTTGTGTTAGGTTTCAATGTGTTTGTTGCTTGATTCTGCCCTAGGAACTAGAAGACGTGAATAAATGGGGCCTCCAGGTTTTCAGAGTAGCTGAGTTATCTGGAAACAGACCATTGACAGTCATCATGCATACTATTTTTCAGGCAAGTAGCAGATGTGCTGCTTTTTGCTTATCTCAGTGATTTTTCTGTGCTTTGAAATCTTAATTGTCTCTCTTTTCTTTTTCTAGGAACGGGACCTGCTAAAAACATTTAAGATTCCAGTGGATACTTTAATAACTTACTTAATGACCCTTGAAGACCATTATCATTCAGATGTGGCTTATCACAACAACATACATGCTGCAGATGTTGTTCAGTCAACCCATGTCCTGCTATCAACGCCAGCATTAGAGGTAAGCTATGTTGAAGTGGGAAAGAGGCAGGCATGAGAAAAAGGGGCATCCCGAGACTCTTCTAAACTAAATATTATAGATCTTAGTTTCTGCAATATTTTTTTAAAAAAATCCTAACACTTTTTAATGAATTTTGTTCTCTTAAAGATATTTTGTGAGGATCAAAGCTTATTTACATGCAAACACTGCAGAAAATGTCCCATCTTTTTCTTATTAAATCATGAAAGTTAGTGCTCTTATAACCTTTTTCATTTTAACATGATGCATAACTTGTTTCCAAAATCTCATTACTGATAACACATCCTGTTCTTTCATTATTTCCCATGGGGTATTCTCACTAACCACAATTAGTGGATTGCTCATGAAAGATAGTGTTAAAATGGGAAAATGGGATTCCCTCAATATAGGGATCTAAATTGAAAGTACAGTCCTTATTGAAAACACTTTTTTCATTGATTAGTGATTGCCCTTTATGTTTCATGATTTTTTAGGCAGTGTTCACTGATTTGGAGATACTTGCAGCAATTTTTGCGAGTGCAATACATGATGTAGATCATCCCGGAGTTTCAAATCAGTTTCTTATCAACACAAGTAAGTTTGATGTCCATTGATTTTTCTCAAACATTTGCTGGAAGACCTGCACATAGCTCCTGAAAACTACATAGTTCAGTCCTTGTTTGCTGCTGTTACTTTACTAGTAAATAGATACGTGTTCGTATTTTAAACTGGATATTATTTTGCATTTCTTGTAACTTTATGAAGGATTCACATAGTACCCGCTAACAAAAATTACTAAGACATGAACTAGAAACCTGTCACTGTTTCAGTGTATTGGATGTGGTCTCTCCTGGAAATTAGTTGGCTTACATTAAATCATAGAATAGTTAGGGTTGGAAAGGACCTTAAGATCATCTAGTTCCAACCCCCCTGCCATGGGCAGGGGCACCTCACACTGAATCATGTCACCCAAGGCTCTGTTCAACCTCACCTTGGACAAAGCCAGGGATGGAGCATTCACAGCTTCCGTGGGTTGGGTGAAGCATTCCAGTGCTTCACCACCCTTACAGTAAAGAACTTCCCTATATCCAACCTAAACTTCCCCTGTTTAAGTTTTAACCTGTTACCCCTTGTCCTGTCACATCAGTCTCTAATGAAGAGTCCCTCCCCAGCATCCTTATAGACCCCTTTCAGATACTGGAAGGCTGCTATGAAGTTGGCACAGCCTTTTTCATGCAGCATGTCATTTTTATGTTGAGGACACCAGAACTGCATGAAGCGCTCCAAGCTCTACTCTCCTCCCATGAGGTCTCACGATGTTGTGTTTTAACTCAGTTTCTACTCAAATGGAAGTTTAAAAACTGGGTTTAAGCCCAGTTTCTACAGAAATGGAAGCATACCTAAGGTTGTGTATTTGACCCATCTGGTTGCACATTCTTAGATACTGTCATTTTAGCACTTGGGTGAATCTATTGCACTGGTCCTAAAATAACATGACCTGAATCAGCAGTACAGTTTGAAGGGAGCTCCTCTTCTGACTCATTGCTGCTGTACATTCATATAGGACCTTCACTACAGTTTAGCTGGCATCTAATTTTATTTCCCTTAATGACCTAAGGGCCACCCTATAGTGAAATTCAATTTGATGACTCATCTGCATGGATTGACTTTAGATTTCTTGGTAACCAGTACAGGTCATGAGCATTGTCTAGGAAGAGAGGTGAATAAAGCCTTGTGCATGAAAGTGTGTAATACCTAAATGTTTGAGTGGGCATATATAAGTAAAGTTTTGTTTGTTTAATCACAGATTGAATACTGGGATATATTGGTGGCTCTGAGGTGCTGTGAGGAGACAGCAGAGCTTTTTAGGTTTAAGCAGGGTGACTGACTATTTGAAGGAACAAGAAGTGGTACATAAAGCTTTCACTTCTATGAAGACATTTAGGAGTGATTCTTATGCTGCTTATTTAGTGCCTTAGAAGAAATGCCTTGTTTTTCTCAATTCAGCTTTTTATAGAGAAGGCTTCTGTGCCAATCAGGTAACAATACTAACTGGAACTGCTGTTGTCAGGCTGAAAGACAAAGGGATTTTATCCCTTTTGAGTCCTGTGTGCAAGGAGGAAACTGTAGGGACACTGATAAAGGCCATCTAATTTGGGTCTCTTACATGCTAAATTTTCCTAACTTGTAGAAGATAATTTACTTCCACCGAGTGTTGTTTTCCAGTGAACCACACAATGTATTCACGTTTCATTAAGTTTAAGAATGCATTTTTAGAAAGCGTGAAAGACTTACAAGTGAAGTATGTACATTTTGTCCTATTTCTACGTATTTTTTATAATTGTTTGCATGTGATTTCTGAATATTATTTCCCTATTTAAGGATTTAGTCTGTTATGCAATTGTCTGAAAATCCAATCTCTCTTGAATGGTATTAAAGAATAAACAAAGATGGATTAGTGTCAGAGGTGATGCTTATTTGATCAGTGTGACTGACCTTGCAGACAAATACTCTTGAAAAGCTTGTAATGTGTTACAGAGATTACTAATGGGAAACTGTCTTTGATTTCCACCTCCATTACAAGGTTGGGCACATTTTAGCTCTTGTCTGTAGCTTCAGCTCTTCCAAAGTATTTTGGCAGTGTCAAGTGTTTTGCAGTTGGGGCTCATCGGAAGGCTGTTTGAAAGGAAAATAAACGAGTGTCTGACATATTTGTAAGTAGGCAAGCTTTGTAAATGTTCTGTGAAAAATGAAAGAGAGATCATTTGACAAATTCACATTCTTTTTCCATTTGCTGTTATGGTTTTGCTGACATCAGGATAAGGAAAGGCACAGGAAAGGTTTCCTGGTTCAAAAAGATCAATCTAAGACAGCAGGAGAATGGATAGTGAGACTAATGAAATCTGAAAAGTAGAGCTTTTACAGGCACCCCACTGAGCCAGAGAAATTTTAAAACAAAGCTGTTTTAGAAGAAGAGGACAAAGAGTAGAATAGACTGACATATGGCTAGATTTAGAATAGAACAGCTGTAATAAATAGAAATTAGTTTTGCATATGACAAGTGTGATTACATTAAAAGTATTTGGTTTCTATGGCAGATTCATTTGCAAGCTGTTTTTTTAAAGCATACGTAAACTGACATTGTGATATTCCTGTGTAGAAACTAAAATTGTGCAGAAAATTGTCGTAGCTGCCTTTATTTGTTAGAGCTAGATGTTCAGCAGGTCTAGGAGACCAGTGCAGACCTTCTCTTTGTGCCTAGCATAAGCATTGCTAAGAAGATGTATGTTATTCTCATAACATACTGAGTTAAGAATACTTCTGTTGGAGAAGGCAGCATTACAGCATCTGGTGCTGACCACAATCAAATATGAGGCAGTAGGCAAAGTCACTACTTGCGTTTTCACGCCACATGACCTTCCAAGAAAAAGACAAAAAGCATAACTGTCACCATCCTCCCAGCCTCTTCACAAAATATCCAGTTGTCATGGACTGATGACCCGTTAGCTTAGTTGGTGAGGCATCTGAGTGCCCTCGCTAACTGAAGAAAGATGTGGTTTGAAAACCTAGGTGTGTGCTCTGTGCCTGACCTACAGCAAGGCCTTAGCTGTGTATTCCCATGTCTGTGTGCTGGATCACTGCAACTTGTCTTAAACAATGGAATTTTAGTATTTGGGGTGGAGAAAGGCATGAGAAGAGAAAACTTCAGTATGTGTTTTAGTTCAGGTGTGGTTACACATATGATATTTTCCATGTGACCTCATGCAGATATAAAAGTGCATTCTGAAAAATACCTTCCTTGTATTTTTTATTGCTACTCCAGGCATGTGTACACGCTTCACTGCAAAGAGCTTTCTCTATTTTCCTCAACGTACTTTGCCTTTAATTGTTAAGATGTTCAGTTATTAAACTGTAACTTTTGATACTGTGTGAACTACAAGAACTCTGTTTCTAAAAGTTCTTTTGTAAATCTTTATGAATATAATAAATTTGAAAAATCTTAAGGGGCTAGGGAGAAGCACAGACTATAGTAACAATCTGCCCTGCAATTGTTATTGTAGATTCTGAACTCGCCTTGATGTACAATGACTCATCGGTACTGGAGAATCATCACTTGGCTGTGGGCTTCAAGCTGCTGCAGGAAGAAAATTGTGACATTTTCCAGAATTTGAGCAAAAAACAGAGGCAATCATTGAGGAAAATGGTCATTGACATTGTGAGTTCTGTTTGAGAGTCCCTCTTCCATAGTGCTAGCAAATCGAATAAAGCACAGAAGCTTTTATGACAAATTGCATGTCATTAGACCCATAGCCAATGAAATAAAAGTTTGAAGTTATATTGTGTCTTATCCTAACATGAATAGTGTGTTCTGTTTTCAGTTTCAACAGCTATCTATACTTTTCAGAAGGTATACTATCCTCCTTCAAGCTGATTTTGTTCTGACATATGTACTATTTCCCCACCACAGTTAGAAATTTACTGCTGATCTGATGATGAATTTAAGCTGATCAGATCATTCTGAACAATCATTTTTGTTGTATTGTTAAAATAACCAAAATAAAAACTTACTGGTTTTGACACCAATGACATACATCACTCGTTTTTATAGTGTATGAAGACACAGGAAATACGTGTTCGCCCCAGAACTGTAAGTGTTTAAAGATATTTTTAAAAATCAGTAATTTATGTAATATTTATTTGTTTTTTTCTTTCAAGGTACTTGCAACAGACATGTCTAAGCATATGAATCTGTTGGCTGATTTAAAAACTATGGTTGAAACAAAAAAAGTGACCAGTTCTGGTGTCCTACTTCTTGATAACTATTCAGACAGAATTCAGGTAAGAAAGTTCACCTGCAAATGGTCACTTATATCAACTTACATCCTCAGTTAACATTGGCCATTCTCTAGCATGGATTTCTTGCACCAAGACTCCCTGCACTCCCTCTGAGAGTGACTTCTCCCTGTAGCGTGACTGAGAGAGTAATGAGGTACTAGAGTACTTCTGAACTAAATGAGTCTTTTGCCTTCCATTCAAATTATTGGCACCTGATTTGTTGTTTTCTCAAGGCTTTCTGTGCCTTATACAGGCAGAAGCAACAGAAATAAGGTCATTCATGACTATTACTGCAAGTGTGAAAAATAGCTAAGTACCCAAGTTTTTGCTGTTTAGAATAAATATTGCACTACATATATTTTCATGATTCTGTTTCACAGGCACCAAAAGTGTAAATGGAGCTGTTTTTTTCCAGTGTAATAACACCACAGGTGTTCAATCTTTTTTAGGTTCTTCAGAACATGGTGCACTGTGCAGATCTAAGCAATCCAACTAAGCCACTTGATCTCTACCGCCAATGGACAGACAGAATTATGGAGGAATTTTTTCGTCAGGGAGATCGGGAAAGAGAGAGGGGAATGGAGATAAGTCCCATGTGTGATAAGCACAATGCATCTGTAGAAAAATCACAGGTAATTAATTTGAGTAGGTATTTAAATAACACAGTATGGCAGTTCAACAGAAAATCATGGTCTGTAGCCTTGTTTTGATTGATTTCTGAATGCACTCTTTCCTTTTTTTCTTCCTAGTAAATTAATTCAGCTCCTGAATTGTAAGAAAGAGGAGCTAAGATTTTTTTTACTATGAAAATATAATGCATCACAGTGCCTTGGCTGAAGGAATTCCATTGCTGTCATAACGTCAAATGTAGTATACACGTCAAAAGACTGTTGTACAGCTAACTCATTAGGATTTCCTTCAGAAACAGAATTAAATATAAAGCAGTTTGGCTCACTAAATGCAGTGGAGTTGTTTGGAATGAACAGTTCATTTAAGAACAAATGCTTTCCAAGTCCTTATCCAGTATCCTGAATCAGACTTCTGAATGTGAAATGTAAATGTAAAATGTAAGCATAAATGTAAAAGACCCTATTTACTATGTAAGCCAGCATGATTTCCTTTCAGCCACCTTAGGGTAGTGTATCTAGTGTCTCTTACTAGTGCTGTATTTTTCATATTGTATGTGATTTAAAATCATGGTTGTGAATAAGAGCTTATCCTCATTTTGTATTATTTGAAACAGGTGGGGTTTATAGACTATATTGTTCATCCTCTGTGGGAGACATGGGCAGATCTTGTTCACCCAGACGCCCAGGAAATCTTAGATACACTGGAGGACAATCGAGAATGGTACCAGAGCACAATCCCTCAAAGTCCTTCTCCTGCAGCTGATGACCAGGAAGAGAGTAAGCAGACCCAAACTGAAAAATTCCAGTTTGAACTAACACTGGAGGAAGATGGTGAGTCAGACACGGAAAAGGACAGTGGAAGTCAAGTAGAAGAAGACACCAGCTGCAGTGATTCCAAGACTCTTTGCACACAGGATTCAGAATCCACTGAAATTCCTCTTGATGAGCAAGTAGGGGAAGAAGTAGAAGAGGTGGAGAACCAGACAGAACCTTGTGTAGTAGAAGACCGTACTCCTAACACGTAGCAAGGAGATTGCAGTCTCTTTCTCTCTTGCTCTCTCCCTTTCTTCTCTTTCTATTTTCATTTTTCTCTCTTTTTTTTTTTTCTTTTTTTTACTGGGTAATGGTTTTTGGAATGTCATCAGTAGCCTATGTCATATGACATAGACTGCATTCATAGTCACAACTCAGTGTCATCTCCCAGGATGTTGATCAAAACTGATGTTGATGATTCAGTTTGGTACTCAGGAATATTGAAAAAGAAATTTTCACCTGCATGGCATCCGAAAGCAGGGGTGGGAACATCCATAAACTACATCTTCATAAGCTCTTCATTTGCCAGGTAGGATTAAATAAAGCAAATGTTTTCAGAGGAATAGCAGCTGTCAACAGAATGCTAATATGCTTTGATAGTTTTTGAATTCAAGCAAAGCATTGGATAATGTTTGCCATGAAAGGAAACAGACAAAAATAAACTGAGGTTCCTACTGGAAAACAAATGTCATAAATAATGAGACACAACATGATTCTGTTACCAACAGGAAGATGAGCTATGAAAATTGCAAAATTTTAATTTTGTGATTTTGAATCTTTCTGATTGTGATTGAAAAAGGTGTGACCCAGTGGGTTGCACTGACCTCTGCATTTTGTATATTATGTAGAAGAGAGGCCTTTTGTAGAGCTTACTTTTATTATTAATTATACTGAGGTATTATATTTAAAGAAGAACACTTTCAGACTTCATCTGCCACTTTTTTATTGTTTGTTGTAGTTTTTGTTTTTTTTTTTCTTTTGTTTGTTGGATTTCTTTTGGTTTCTTCTTTGGTTTTGTTTTTTGTTTGGGTTTTGTTATGTTTTGGTTTGTTTTGGTTTTTTTTTTCACAAAGAGTAACTTGCGAGTTTTCAGTACAAATCTGTGCTACACTGGATAATACTTTTTTTCCTTTCCTTATATTTTTTTGCACCTTAGAATCTCATGGTAATATTCAGCTGTAAAAGTATTTTATATATTAGTGAATTCCATTAATATCCTTTGTTACATAAAACTTTTGCAGGATGATTGTTTTGTATGTTTGCTTTTCATCACAATTTTCCCAAATGTATTACAGGAACTTATGTTTTGATTTTGCCCTTGTAGTGGACTGATCCTGCCAATTCTGTCTTATTACAACAAGTGGTCCCAGCCAAACCATCTTGGACCACTAAAACTAGTTTTTGTTGGACTAGAGCCCTAGTCCTGCAGGTAAGGAGGACTTAGAAAAGAAAGGTAATGAGTTGTCATATTAATACAAAAGCAGTTCTTCTGCTGTAAAAATTTGTCCCTCTGAAAAGTGATTCCCAGACTGGTTTTGGCTCAGATCTGTAGACTGCTGAATCAGAACAGATTAATATAATGTATGGGATATTTGTTCTGGCAAAAAAGGCATTAGTGTAATATTTCAAATTTTGTCTCGGTCTTGACTTATATGTTAATGATACAGTAAACCATTTGCTAGTCTGTGTATAACATAATAGTAATGATAGCATCATTTTTTCATGCCTGTCTTGCAAGAAGAGCCAGGTCAGTCTTGTCTTGTTATGTTTTTAAATAATAGTAATGCATCAGGAGAGTTGTTTACTCCACATTATTTCAATCTCAGACATTTTCATCCTTTACCCAGCTTGTGCTGGGAATCCTGCTTTTCAGTTTTGTGGGTACTGAAAGCTTCTGTAACTTGAAAAGTTAAAGAGAGGTAGGAGTTCATATTTGTAATTTTCCAGTCCTGTTATTTCATCACATGAAAGAAGAAGGAATTTTATTTCTTCCACTTGCAGGTTTGAACTTATGACAGGAAATAGTAGCCTAGGGAAGCTAGAAGAATCCTACTCTTTAAAATTTTTGTAAAATGTTAACATGAACATGATTTCTTAACAAAAGAAGATAGCAGCAGCCACTATTTCTCCTTTGGGTTCATTTTGTAGTAAGTTAGCAGATATGAATATGGAGGAAGGGCGGTTAAGTGTCTGAGATCTAGAATAAAAATGATTGGTTAATAATTTAGGTTTTAAATGTATTTTGCATTCTTCTATATCCAGGTCATAATTTCTTTAGTCCTCACAGGGCTTTAGCACAGAAAATACTGAAGGAGAAAAGAGAATATAGAGAACTCATGTAATTTTTTCTCAGTTTTTAACTTTTCTTCATAATTTATTCCTAAACCCAATCCATTGAAAAGTCCTTTCAGTCCCCAAGAGTGCCTGGAACCTTAATAATGGAAAAGCAATATGAATTCTGAAATAACCAATAGGGTTTTTTGAAGACGTTTTGTATCTGCACTAATTGAAAGTAAATGAAGAGAATGACATTATATTGTGAGTAATGCATCCATGTATATGGACAATTGGAGAAAAGATAACGTTTCTTAGAACTGGGGATATAATGCATTGTACAATCTTTTTCCTCTTTTGCCAAAGTGTGTTTTAGCATTGTACACTGCTTTAAAACAAAAAAAATTACAAGTGGCTTTATGTGTTTTGAATATTTTTGCCATAAAAAAAAAAAAAAATGCAGTGAGTAGCTATTGAATGTGTGTGTGGGAAGAAAATTCACCTTGCTTGTAACAGTACACTTTAGCTTGCAAGTTACTGTACTTAATAATGCTGTATTTGAATTCTTACATTGTTTTGTGTTATTAAAATGATAATGAAAGAATATAAATAGAACAAATAGCATTCAGAAATTTAAAACACTTGACTGAAATGGATTTTACAGAAAGCTTTGACAGTTCTTTCTAAACATATTATTTATTTTATTTGTGCCATGTTTTTCTCACCAAATGACCTTACCTGTAATACAGTCTTGTTTGTCTGTTTACAACCATGTATTTATTGTAATGTACATACTGTAATGTTAAATGTAAATTATCAGTTCTTACTATAACATCATCCTTCTCCGGATGGTGTTGCTATCTTTGGAAACTCTTGGCGAGAGAATGATGATTGTGTTACACATATTCCTTTTTTTTTTTTTTCTTAATATATTCAGTGTCACCTTAGAGATTGTTTATGGAAGATTCAAGAAAAGTATAAAGTACGTAAAGATGTATCAATTAAAAAAGCTGCAGGTCTTTGGTCCCAGGGCTGTGCCTTAACTTTAAAAAATATTTTCCTTCTGTTTGCTGCATTTGAAAGTAAGGTAGCCATGGGGCTAGGGCTGGGCATTTCTACCATATTTTTAGTTCCTGACTGATGAGGTAACCTTTACAAGCTAATATGCATGATACGACAATGCACTTTCATTCAAGAGCCTACTGGAAGTTCAAGGTTTTCCAGACACCTGGCAATGCAATTGTATTGCTTCTCCAATTATCTTTTTGCATCCCATCACTAGGGATAGCTGCAACCATTTTTTGCTCCTTAAAAAAAATAAAAATTGATGCTGTATTCAGTACTGAATTTCACAGAAACAGCTTTGGAAAGCATCTCTAATAAGCACTTGATTTTAATGCATAAGGGTATAACTCATACACTTTTACAATCATCTGTAATATCCCTTGTTATTCAATAGCACAAATTACCACATATACACAGAATCCATAAAGCAGAACAAAAGACAGTTTTAATTTTCAAAATACTTTCCAACACCAATATTAGTGTTAAAACAGACAGAGTTTTATTATATATAAATATACCTAAGGCTTTGTTCAAATGTGTAGATCATAATGCACTTAATTCTACAGGAGTGTGGTAAACCTTTAGATCTTTCAATAACACTAGTATTAAGTTTGCGGGTTGGACTGAGCATCTTTTGCTGTTTGTTTGACTTGTCATGTTGCTCCAGAGTACTTGGAGCTGATGACTTGGTCAGAGTGAGGTTAACACCTCTCCTCCATTTCAGCGATGCCCAGCCCTTGTAGCATGCAACTTCTCTGGGAAAGGAAGCAGTCTTTTTCCATGAAAAAACAAAGCCTCCCTTTGGACACAAACTGTAGATTTTAGCAGCCCTGGCCCAAAGGAGATTGATTGCTTATGTTTAGAAGGGTATAAAATGGATACTGCAACAACAGAAGTCCTGAACAATTTCTTTGTTTTTATATATATTTTTTTTTTTTTGTTACTCTTATGGTTTCATTCTTCTTTGGGGATGTCTTGAGAGTGGCAACTTGTGTGAACGTTGCACATGACTATTCTTTCACTCGTTTCTTAGCCTCTCTACTGCATAGGGGATAGTAATGTACATCAGTACCTTCATATGAAATTTTATATGCAATGGAAATAAAAGCATGGTTTGATTCTGCCTAGTTACTTTATCTGATTTTTCTTTTGCAAATGAAATATTTTTTACATACATTGCATAGTTGTGACTTCTGAAGAGATAGCATATTTCTGGAATAATTGTCATCATAGTGTTGTATATAGATAATACAAAATAAATGTAGGGGCAAATCAGCAAAGTCAATTAAATATAGTATTTCTTAAAGAAGTCTGATCCACAAACATGCTGTATAGTTATATAGAAAGGCATGCAGTCTCAGTTCTCATGAAATTTTACCATTGTCTTCAGTGGCAAAAGCAGCTGAGAGAGTAAAACTTCAGGTTTAAAAGAAACCTGAAAGAGAACAGATTGCTTAGAGGAGCAATACTCTGGGATACAAAAGAAAAAAGCACCAGTACCATAGTTAAATATTGACCAGACAACCTTGGTTCTAAGTAAGTTGGTGATAAATTATTTTTTAAAATAAGGTTAATAGATTATAGTTGTCTTGACTAAGAATGTGGTCTTAATGCAGGTCCGGCTGCTGAAGTGAGTTTCATGAACGTCTCCTTACGAGTGAGGGTTTTGTTGTTTGTTTGCTTAACTGAAAATAGTTTCTGATTGAATACAAAAAAGATTATGTCAATTTTTGACTCAAGTTGCTTAGAGCCTTCTTCTGATTTGGAGTTAGTTTGCAAGAAACACCCATCCTTAGAACCCCTTTCTAATCACACCGTGGTGGCAGAAGAGACTGGTGAATGCTTTGCTGGGCACAGGAAGACAGATAAATTGGGTAGTGAATGGAAGGCTCATCCTCACATACTCCCAGCAGCCCTAATGGGAAAATGGTTTATACACATCATGGCAATTATAAAGGGAAGCAGAAATCTCAGATTTCTGTTGGCACTACTACAACCTTTTCAGTAAGCAGCTCAGGTACCACAGCTGTGCACATGGCAAGCCTGAAACTGGCAAGAGTAGCCCACTGCTTCCTACATCCTCTGGCAGCAGTTTTTGTGCATGGCAATAATGCATTAGAATAGGAAAGTTTCAGAGCACAGCCAAAATAGATCCTGTGTTTCCCTGCAGCCAACTGCTGCTCTAGGAATTGAATGCATTTTTGAACAAATGTCTTCTCTATTTCCTAATGAGACAGATAGTCTGAACAGCTGGAGTTTCTTTTGTTTTCAATGCAGCAGAGAGATCAAGCAAAAGTCACAGCTTCTAGGACATGCAGTGTTCACTGGAATGACTGGCACAGTTTCTCTGCTGGGTGAGAATAATTTTGCTTAATTTCCCAGGGAAAAAAAAAAACTAAAAAGAAATTGCTCAGAGGTGTTGTAAGAGCCTTAAAAGCCTTTAGTTAGTTCAGTTGAGTTCAGCTTTCAGGGTGAAGAAAATATCCAGCTTCCTCCTGATAAACTAGTTGAGCTATCTGCAGAGAGAATAAAGGGGCATAGGAAGTCCAAGAAGAAATCAGTGACAAATTGGGAACAAACCTGGGCAGAGGGAAATAGAATCGTAGAATCATAGAATAGTTAGGGTTGGAAAGGACCTAAAGATCATCTAGTTCCAACCCCCCTGACATAAGCAGGGACACCTCACACTAAACCATGCCACCCAAGGCTTCATCCAACCTGGCCTTGAACACTGCCAGGAATGGAGCACTCAACAACCTCCCTGGGCAAACCATTCCAGCATCTCACCACCCTAACAGGAAAGAATTTCTTCCTTATATCCAATCTAAACCTCCCCTGTTTAAGTTTGAACCCATTACCCCTTGTCGTGTCACTACAGTCCCTAATGAAGAGTCCCTCCCCAGCATCCCTATAGGCCCCCTTCAGATACTGGAAGGCTGCTAGGAGGTCTCCNAGTTTGAACCCCCCTTGTCGTGTCACTACAGTCCCTAATGAAGAGTCCCTCCCCAGCATCCCTATAGGCCCCCTTCAGATACTGGAAGGCTGCTAGGAGGTCTCCACGCAGCCTTCTCTTCTCCAGGCTGAACAGCCCCAACTTTCCCAGCCTGTCCTCACACAGGAGATGCTCCACTCCCCTGATTATCCTCGTGGCCCTCCTCTGGACTTGTTCCAACAGCTCCATGTCCTTTTTATGTTGAGGACACCAGAACTGCACCCGATACTCCAGGTGAGGTCTCACAAGAGCAGAGTAGAGGGGAAGGATCACCTCCTTGGACCTGCTGGTCATGATCCTTTTGATGCAGCCCATGATACAGTTGGCTTTCTGGGCTGCAAGTGCACACTGCAGTCGGCTCATGTTCATTTTCTCATTGACTACCACCTCCAAGTCCTTCTCCACAGGATTGCTCTGAATCTCTTCTCTGCCCAACCTGTAGTTGTGCCTGGGATTGCTCCAACCCAGGTGTAGGACCTTGCACTTGGCATGGTTAAACTTCATGAGGTTGGCATCAGCCCACCTCACAGGCATGTCAAGGTCCCTCTGGATGGCATTCCTTTCCTCCAGTGTATCCACCGAGCCACACAGCTTGGTGTCATCGGCAAACTTGCTGAGGGCGCACTCAATCCCACTGTCCAAACTTGCTGAGGGCGCACTCAATCCCACTGTCCATGNGCTGAGGGCGAATCCCACTGTCCAAACTTGCTGAGGGCGCACTCAATCCCACTGTCCATGTCAGTGACAAAGATGTTGAACAAGACCGGTCCCAACACCGATCGCTGAGGGACACCACTCGTCACTGGTCTCCAGCCGGACACTGAGCCATTGACCACACACTTTGCGTGCAGCCATCCAATCTAACTTCCAACTAAAATAATATTAAAGGTAGCCCTAGGCCTGGAGTTTGGTTCTGTCTCATTTCATAAGGTACAAAACTATATTTGGTTTTTTTGGTTTTTTTTTTTGCCTCCTCACAAAGCAAATATTTTTAGATCTTTGGCGTTATTGTGGTAGGAAGAACTGTGTATGTATTTAATGTGGGCTTTGAGTAAGTAAAAAGAAAATGTTTGATACAATTCAAAGTTTAGCACAGCTTTTGACACTAAAAGTATGTGATGATCATCTCTGCTAAACAAGAAGCAGGATGAGTTCATACCTTGGTAAACAGCCCTTACTGAGAAGGAGAGGGAGAAGACAGAGGACATGTGGCCCCATACAGCAGTAACTTTCTAGTGCTGGTAAGCTGTGTAGCAGCAAATGCAGATCAGATGCTTAGCAGTCATGTTGCACAGTTACCTCCAAATATCGAACTTCTCACTGCCACCAGCCCCTTTACACTGTCCTCTTGCAGCATCCATGGAATTTCAATACCTACAATATCAACATTTATACTCATTGTCATTGGAAACCATTTGAAGCTGGAAAAGACAGTGCAGGTTATGCAGCACATAGTGATCAAAGTACAGCTGGTACATGTTGCACACATGTAGGATTTGGCTTATGGCAAATGCCAACAAACCATCATCACACGGGGCTAGGCAGAATCAAAGGTGACTTAAAAACTTTAGTCCATTCTGGTGGTTGAAACTTCCCATAAAACTAGTACTCCAAATCTCTTATGAACTTCAGTTTTCAAAACTTTGACTGACTGAAGTGTTGAACAGACTAAGAGCTGTGCGTAGCCTTTCTCATTCTCAGCCTGTGGTTAGTGACTCACATTGGCTGTCCAGACTGCAGCTAAGGGTAGACCTCCTAAACTGTGGTGTTGGTTTGAAGGCTGATACAAAGCCTGTTTGCTACAGGGGATCACTTAAGTCCACAGACACTGAGCAGTGCCCCCCCTTTGATGAAATGAGCAGGACTAGCTGATGTAGAGATACCTTTAAAATCCAGCTGACTGCAGATCTCCTGGGTTTGTTAGAGTCCCGCATCAATCAGTTCTTGGTTTTAGGGTTTTTGCCATGGCATGGAAGGAGAGCAAAAGCACTCTGTAGGGTTTTAAAATTGTATGTGTTTGTTTATTGAATGTATCACGAAGACAAAGCTTGCAGCAAATGAAGAAGCAGCCCTAGCCATGCTTCAAAGGAGTAAGTGAAACTGTTCATGTTCAATGATGCTGTGCTGATGGCAGCCACAGAGAAATGTCCCTTACAAATCTGTGCCTTAAAAGGCCTAAAAAAATGCTTGAAAAGCAGTGAATGGAAGTCCGTTTATGCAAACTTTAGTATTGATTGCTAAGGATCTTGTTGATAGCACAGTGCTCAGGATTGGTAGTGATGCTTGGGGATTTAGTTTGATGGGAAAAAAAATGCTACGGAAAAATAAATTAACAGCCTGGAATCTTGCTGTCTAGCAGGATCCCAGGAACAAGACCTATTTATCTTACTCAAGAGAAGGCTAAGATCAGGTTAAGATATTACCCAAGAGAAGGTTCGGCCATGTGGGGATAGGAATCTCACAGTCCCTCACTTTATCTTTTTGTCTAGCCAGCAAAGCCAGCTGCTGTCAAAGGAGCCAACTCACTGGATGCTGATGTGTGACAAATTCAGGCTGCAGGACTGAGCAGCTGCATCAGCTGGCTTCATTCATTCTTTATGCTTGCAGGTACATCACTGAGGAGCAGGACCTGGGGAAACATCATTGTTAAAAGTAAGCAATGTGTTGTGTGTGCTGGATGCCACACACTGCTTAGAGCCACAGGCCCTACCCTTAAGGATATTTAATGATTTGTGCATTCAACTTTGGTTTAGCTTTGCCTGAAATGAGCTGGTCCTTTCTGCAAATGACAGGATTTGGGTATGGGGTGAAAGAGGGAAGCACTATTTCAAAGTGCTTTTCTTATTACAGTAATTGTCAAACCATAAAGCAGTAGGGCTATTTATTGCAAAATAGCCAAGTATTTGCAGGCAAAAAGCTTTCTGTCTCTATTTCTAGTAACACACTCCAGTCTGAGCTGATATTCTCCATTAACCTTCTGCACTGTCCTTCCTCACGTGCTTGTAGGAGGGAAAGGACATGCTGGATTTAGGAGTGCTGGCAGTTGTGTGCTTCCTAATGCCAGTGTGGGGGTTTGGTCTTTGAGCCGCACAGGAAGCAGAAATGGGGCTTGCAGTGCTCTGACCATTGCATTGTGTTGTTCATGACAGCAGTTGAGTGTCATCCTGCATTAGCAGTATGGCATTGGCCCTATTTTCCTCTGGTGAACTAATGCAGCAGGGTGTAATTGCATGTGTGTCTTGCCCCATTTCTTTAAATAGCCTTCATTAACCAGGCTGCCAGAGGGGTGATGACTCCTAAAAGTACTGGGCTAGTCTGCTTCTTTCTCTTACCCAAAAATATGCTTGGGTTTTGGTTTCCTTCTCCCATCACCTCATAGCTGAGTGTGATGGGGATGGTTCACTGTGTTGGTCAGTGTGACTGTGCCCAGGTAGTGGAGAGGATGCCTCTGCCTCAGGAGATGCCTCTGCCTCAGAAAGGAGTGGGTGCAGTTCATGTAGTCAAGCTCCTGCTTTCTGCTCTGTGGTATAACTAAGCTGAACACAGATGTGTGTATGCCTTTTCAAACATGTGTCTTGCAGTTCCACACACAGTTATTTGCTATACTTTGCACTTGGATGACCTCACAAGCTCCTGGAGCCTGTGCTTCATATATCGCCTTTTCCCCATCCCTAAGGAAGGCAGGAGCTGCAAAGCCTCCCTCCTGTGCTTAGTGCTTAGACACTCCCCACAAACAATAGCTGGAGGGAGGCCTTGCCCCTTCCCTCAGTTTCTTGCTCCCTGGGTGACACCATGCTGAAACTCCTGCAGCAGGGAGCACCACACTGCCCACGCTTCAAGAAACGCTTGCTGTTTGGAGGGAGAGACAGTTTTGTGGACACACGCCAGTGCACTGGTGTGTTTCCTAGTCAAAGCCCCCAGCCGGGTCTCCCCCTGCATGGGTAAATGTGTGTGTGGGGTTCGCCTCCTCCAGCTGGCTGGGTTTTATTTTGTGAAACTACTAGAAATTTAGGCCCCTAAATGTGATAAAATTTGGCTCACAGGTTCCAAAGTTAGAGATCAGCCATTCAGGCACTGATAAGTGAGCTATATTTTATGGTGACAGGGGGCTAACAGGGACCTGACTGCTTACAATTAGCAGCTCTCTCCTGGAAAAAGCTTCTTTGCCAGAGGCTTCATTTCCCTGGTGAATACTGTCCATCAAAGAAGCATGATGGTTCACAATGCATTCCAAATATAAAATGAGTGGCAGATGCCCTTCTCTGGGGCTCTGCCTCTCACCCTCCTGCCGGCTGTGGGAAGGTCAAGGTGCCATGTGGAATGGGGAGAAGCGCAGGTAGTTAGTGCCACCTTCCAGTACACTTTCATTTATCTGAACAGATTAGTGTCTGTTCGTAGGAGTGCGCTTAGCTATTCTAAGCTCCCCCCTCCTCCCCCGACCCCCTGCTGGGGGTTGCTTTATTCTTTTATTTGTGCTTCTTTCTGTAACATGACCAGTTTTGCTGAAGGTTATTCATGTAAGTTACCTTCAGGTGCAATTAGCTAATGAGATCTCACTGAAACCCATCAAATCTCTGTCTGTGATTGCCTTGAAGTCGAGTATGAAACCTTCAGGGAAACGCATCGGAGAAAGGGAAATGTTTCAAAAAAAAAAAAAAATGGGAAAAAAGGGAAACAACTTGGAAAGGAGTTATTGCAATCTGGCCCAGGGTTTTGACCCTTCTTAGCATAGACACAAACCCCTGCTGTGTCCTCTGATCTCTGAAGTCCCCAGCTACCATATGTACCTGGGCCTTTGTGCTGGAAAGGAGTGGAGGGGCTGGGAGGACTGAGGACAGAGAGNGGGTTTTGACCCTTCTTAGCATAGACACAAACTCCTGCTGTGTCCTCTGATCTCTGAAGTCCCCAGCTACCATATGTACCTGGGCCTTTGTGCTGGAAAGGAGTGGAGGGGCTGGGAGGACTGAGGACAGAGAGGGAGAAATGGGAGGAACTGAGGAACAAAGCTTCACTCAAGGAATGTCTCAATCACATGCACTCTGCTGCTCTGGAGAGGATTGAAGAGCTACAGATCTCAACAAAACCATGCCACTGTGTTCTGAGGCAGTTATGTACCTGTTTGGGTTGTGCAGTTACTCTCTTGCTCAGTGCTGCGGCAGACATGCTTGGACCTATCCAGAGCAGCTGCTCATTGCTGAGTGTAGCACACAGGGTGGGCACCAGCTGCTCTGCAGTCATCAGAGGGACAGGTTCCCCCAAAACTGACAGTGTCCTGAGGCTAAAATGCACCCCTAAAAGACCTCCAGGTGGTTCCAGCAGGAGGAAAACTTGCCGTGCTCCTGTGGGTTGCTGTGGAGCATCACTGCCCCTCACTTGGAGCCAGCCAGCACTGGATGGAGCACTCTGTAAATTCAAAGGGTCTCCCAGAAAGGGAGTAAGATGCTATGCTGTTTGCACCTAACTGCAGCCCCTAATCTGCAACCTTTGACAGCACTGTAAGGCCAGGGCAGACGTGGTGCCAGGCAGTGTCCTCAGCAGGGCTGTAGGAGCTGTCCTGCGGAAGCTGTAAGACCCAGGTTGTTGCCTAGTGCCCTCCTCCACATTCAGTAATCAGTATCAGTGTGCACCATTAGTGTATAAACAATTCATCCATTAGACTGTCTAAGCTGAAAAACCTCCAGCAGCATGACTTGTGACTGAACAGATCATGGTTGGATTTTTATTCCTGCAGGTAGGCAAAGCCACTCAGTCTTCATTAGAAGTATTGATAGTGTTATCCCTTTTATCCCCATCAAAATTCCCTGTGCAAGCCCCGCTTTCATAAGTATTAAAACCTGTCAGCATTTCTCGCTGCCTGCAACTGTCCAGAGAGACTAGTAGGGATGCCCTTTTAAAATATGTTGCTGCAGATCGACTCAGCTTTAGTGTCTGACTCAGGTGGTTCCAAGCCTCAAGTCTTCTGCTTTGCTGGATTTTCTGGTCCCAGTGCTCCACGAGTGGGGATGGTGACAAGGCCCCGGTGTTGTTTCCTGTGGGACACCTGGGGTGGCAGTGCTGGAGTTGGTCTGCTCCAGATGGGCTGTTTGCATGAGCTGCCAGGTTGGAGGAAGTGTGTGTGGTGATGCAGGATGTTTCTCTGGCAGGCTGATAAGCTGGCAAAATCCTCAGGGCTTCGTGCTTGGTGAGCGGCAAATAGCACAATGAGTGCCATGACAATGCTGCACAGTGACAAGGGAGTTTGACATGGAGAGCAGGGTGAGGATTTGGGCTACCTGTGCTCATAACAGGTAGCCCAAAGCTCTCGACAGGTACTCTTTGCTCCCAGACAACCTGAAAAGCCTGGAGGTTTATTTTAGGTATGTTTGAACAATTTTCTGCTGCCTCTGTGGAGTCCTGCAGCTCTCCTTTGTAGTCACAGCCCTCCCTGGTAGCACTAATGGTGTCTTTTTTCCTGAGGAACAGATATCAGGGTTTGGCTCCTTTTGGCATAAGGTATCCTCATGGTGGTACCCAAGCTTTCCTCTGCTGTACTGGACTCAGGGAGAATGGAGATGAAGTCCCAGTTCTTCCCCTTTTTCCCTCCCAGTAGCTACACAGAAGCAGGCAGTGGTCTCCCATCCTCGCTGCAGGGGTGCTGCCGGCTGCACCACGACCATGGGCTGCACAACCCACTGCCATGAAAGAGCTGCTGGGCTGGTCTCCAGCTGTCACAATGCTATTTTGTGTGCTGATTGTGGATGAGAAATGCTGCTTTGGGAGCATGCTAATCTCTACACATTCTATGCAGTATAAAGCAACATATTATTGTGAAAAATAGATCAATACATGAAAAAAAAAATGTACTTCATTTCAGGTATCACTGTGGGGCTGGTGTGTTTGTGGCCTGGTGGGGTCATAAACAGACCGTTCTGTCACTGATAAATAAAAATCTCCTCTAACAGGAAAGAGTTTTGTTTCTGATTTAAAAAACAAAAAGGAGGAGGGAAAGGGGATTTAATCATGGGTCACTGGGAATCCAGGGAATTACTCTGAAGGCATTAGAAAGAGCGGGTATGAATCATGTCTTTCTCCTTTGTGCTGCTTCAGCTGAACTGCTCCAGTGTTCAGCTTCATTAATAATTAATACAGAGGGGAAGTGGGGTTGGACTGCATTGTTTTCTGTCACAGCCAAGGGGGAGAGCATGTCTGCAGATCCGCGCAGCAGTTCTTACACCAAAGCTATGTAAAGGACAGCTGAGTGTGAGAGAAGTAAACAGAATCTGTGCCTCTTGCTGTAGCCAGAAGTGTGAGAAAAGGTGGGTGCACCATGCAAGGTGAGCGAATATTCCCTAGGAGGAGAAAACAAATGCATGATAGAAAAGACAACCTTGACATCTGCAGCAAGGCTTTTGCAGTAACATAACCGTGCTTGTTAGAGGAGAGAGAAGCACAAGGCCTCTGAGGATCCCTTAATTATCAGCTGAAAAAGCCTGAGTTTTGTGCATGAAGCAAACTACAGCATGGTGAAGTGCCCAGTCCTGACACTCTCTGACTTCCCAGACCTGCTCTGTGAAGGTGCCTGGCTCTGTTGCTTCATGGAATTGTAGAATCATAGAATGGTTTGTGCTGGAAGGAACCTTAAATACCATTCAGTTCCAACTCCCTGCCATAGGCAGACACCTTCCACTATACCAGATTACTCAAAGCCCTGTCCAGCCTAGCCGTGAGCACCGCCAGGGATGGGGCAACCACAGCTTCTCTGGGCAGCCTGTGCCAGTGTCTGACTACCCTCATAGTGAAGAATTTCTAATGTCTAATGCTTCTCTGTCATCACCTCCCACCTGGCCACCTCCTGGGGAGGGCTGATGGAATGGGCAAGGCAGTGCAGGGTGTGCATAATCCTGGCTGGGGAATCATTTCCCAGGCAGCATATGAGCGGGGAGGGAGACAGTAGATGAAGGGATGCTGGGAGCACCTTAAAGTAGGGGTAAAGCTCCATGTTCAGCAAGGTTGAGAGAGAGGGGCCACGCCTTGCTCATAATGCAAGGGAGGAACCTCCTACTCTTATGGCTCTGGGATGTCGAGGGAAAAAGTTCTTGGAGGAATGTCTACTGGACAGCTTGTGTAGAATGAGTCATACTCTGGTGAACAGCAGTTGTGAGCAGCTTCACCGTGGGCATGACAGATTGAATCCTATTTTAGTCCCTCTACAACTTATTTTATCATCTCTTCTCACCAAGACTAAAGTAGCAACTTCTGTCAATACAGGGGGAAGTTAATGTCTGCGTACTTTGAGCAAGTGTCCATGTCAAGGTGGTGGGTTGGTGTTTGGCATCAGCTAGCAACCTTTAGTTGGACATGGGGTTTGTTGTGCATATCTGTGAGCGAAAGCTTTCCAAAAGGTTTTTACAGTACAGAAATCACCATTGCTTACAGAGCTCTTTAAACTAGTACCTTAGGTAAGCTAATTATGTTTCTATCAGTGGAACACACATAATCTATGTTTGGTGTGAAAAAGCAGATATATGTAAAGGAATACATACATCCTTTGTTTACCGGCTAGGAAGGTGAAGGTCTCTGTGGGTGTATAAATTAATACGTTTCTCTTGTGGAGCAATTGCACAAAGCAGAAAACAGATGCCCTGCCACAGATCATTAGTACCAAGGACAGTGAGTCTTCCTGAAGCAATTCAAGCAGGTATTTGAAGTGAACATCTGGTCAGGCTTTCTACAATAAGAGACCATCCTTGCAAAGACACCAACGACAAGGAACATATGAGTGTTTATTGAGAGCTACAATACAAAGCTGCAGGCTTTGACTGAACTCACCTCTGCTTGCCACCTCTGCCCGCCACCTCTGCACTGCTGTGGCTGGTCTGACTCCTCCAGCTCTGCTGCAAAGGGGCTGGGAGATGAACGCTATCCTGAGCCACAACCTCCCCTTGCTCTAGACACAAGCAGCAATGCTGATGCCTTAGAAGAGGGATTTAAGACCCTTAAGGAGTTACACATACACAAGTGCATACAAGCTAAGATGTTCTTTCATTTTACATGAGAACACAGCTCAGCCACAGCTCCTTAAAATGGTACACAATCACAGAGCCACGGGGAAATAATTCAGCAGAACTAACTCTGCCTTGAACTCTAAAAGGATCTCATATATTGCACATGGGGGTGGTCAGAAAAGTCCCAAGGTTCAAACAGGTGATGGCATTTTAGTAATTAAAACAGATTGAATTTAACACTCAGTTGAGAGGAATGGAGCAAGTTCACAGCCCTGTTGCTTGTGTGTTCATCCTAACTGCAGAAGTGTCAAAGTGGCACAGAGTCTGGCTATGCAGGCTAGAGTGAATGATAAAATAATGTGTCATCTTTTTCTTTCTTTCTTTCTTTCTTTCTTTCTTTCTTTCTTTCTTTCTTTCTTTCTTTCTTTCTTTCTTTCTTTCTTTTTTAATTTAAATTTAAATTGAAGGAACGAGAGCAGAGCAGGATCTGATTAAAAAGAATTGCAGAACTCTATCATTGATTATGTCTGGTTTTTGTTCGTAACAAAGTCATTGGCAGTAAGTTTTAATAGGGCCATCTTAAAAACTACCAAATGAGCCAAAAGACAAAAGTGAATTAATCCTGTGCTCATCTGCAATCATCTGTGCATTCCTGAGTCGTCAGTAGGGACACCGTGTGAGCTTGGAACTTACTGCAGGGGCTGTGGTAAAAGCGACTGATACCCCTCTACCACTACTGTCCTGGGACTCACTGACAGTATTGCTGCTCAAGGCCTTGTATGACTCCAACTCCCTTTAGCTCAAATAGTGCACATTAGCTGGAGCACTTTTAGTATCAGAGTGCTTTTTTTGTACCACCAAGGCTCTGTTATGGACAAAGGTCTATGGCTCTGTTGGCAGCATATGCATTTTCCTAGCTTCTGCACCCTCCCCCAAATATGTTACCCATCCAGCCTTCACTCCTTGTCCTGTTGGGCACTGATAAAGTGGTTAAATAACCTCCTCTTCCAGTAGTTAGGCTGTAATGAAGTCACTTCCCCAGAGTAACACTTGGACTCTGTGAGGAGGAAAGGGGCTGGAAGAAGTTGCAGAACCAGAGGAGCTTCAGCCTTAGTCTGCCCTCCCTCCAAACCTATTTGTCTTGCAGCTGTGCAGAATTAATACAGTTGTCATCCATATTTCAGCTGCATTTCATCATATTCATGGCATTTCATTATCACCTCTCTCACCTTTTCTCTGAATAACTGCCTTCACTCTCACAATTTTGCTGTACACATGAGTCTTTTCCTTTTAGGCTGGAACATTCAATTGTTCTTGTTTTCCATGGTCCCAGAAGGTTTTGTTCTTTGTACTTCAGATATCATCACCTCGATACTTTCATACCTTCAACTTTCTTGCTTAAGTCCTGCAAAGGATATTTTTCTGCTCTTTTTACTGTTGCTAGGATGTGGCAACTCACCTCTACCTTATTATCTAGTTTGGAATGGGCACATATAGTGAGTGATATGGATAAATAAATACATGTTAGACAAATTCTCATGGCACTCAGTCTCCCACAGACATCCTTCTCAGACATTTCTTCCTGGTAAACACAATCCAATAGCAAGCATTTTCAACCAGAAAGTGTATCTTTGCATTAGAAATAAACCCTTGCAGCTTTTATGCAAAAAGATTTTGGCCCCATTCTTCTGCCAGAGCATAAGCTGGTTACTCCAGGTATTAAGAGGTGCAAGGTTCCGTTTGGTGACTCTGGATCAAGTAGGTATTGAGCATATTGGATTCCTGATCAGCTTTCTGTAACCCTAGGGAATGTGCCTCTCCCACAGCACAGTCACCTGCAGGGAACATTACCCATGACTCAATCATTGGAATACAAAGCCCAGCATCACTGATGACACTGTCACGGAACATGTATTTGCACAAAAGCATGGAAACGTGTACTGAAATGACTAATGTTTGGGTGCCTATTCCCATCCCCTGTCTATAGAGAGGAAACAGGCAGGCAGCATCTCAAACCACGGAGAGGGTGCTCATCGGAGAATATAGAAGCCAGCCCAGTGTAAATTGCATGCTGTCATTGTATGCTCCTACCCACCCAGATGGGTGTAGCTGTGTTCACACTGACCCTATCCACAACTCCGTACAGGATGGAGTGGGACTGTTCACTGTGCATGCACATGGGCTCTCTATTATTCACTGAAAGCAGGGCTGTGGTCCATCAGTGCATTGAAACACCCAGCAGACTTCTCTGCTACCTGGAGAAATGCAACCAGAACAAAAAATAGAAGGATGGTCTTGGTAGATATCAGCATAAGAGTAAGGTGAAAACAAACAGAAATGTAAAGTACAGCCCAAAATGCCCAGGTGTAACTATGGGATGGCTCAAGGATGCCCAGCAGTGTATAATTTGTCAAGGCTGGCTCTAAGTGCAGAAGAAGTTGGTGGTCCACTTGGAAAGGGGTGAAACCTGAGCTCAAGCTTATTTTCTGACCTGCATCTGTTTGGTGGGGCAAGAACATCTTCTGCCTGCATTAAAGATGTTTGTTTAAGAGGGACAGGGCAGAGGTTTACCACTAACTGAAAAGAGACCTGTTAAAACTAAGGTTATATGACTTGGACCATGTTCCAAAATCCTGATTGATTCTACCTCTTCTTACACTGTATCTGGAGAGATAGCTCCAACCAGACAGGGTTGAGTGGCATATACTGGGAAAAGAAGAGGTGCTCATGCAGACACCATGCCTTACTGTGGGTTGTCTGGGTGTGAACTTTGAGCCTGGCCCTGCTGGCACCAGGAATGTGGTCATCAAGGCAGGTAGCTTGGACACCTTAGAAGTGCTGTGGGGAAGGCATTGTTTACAGGCACTCAGATAAGCCCTCTGGCCTGGCAAAATGGTCCATGGGCTGTGTCTGGGCAAGCAGTTTTACACGGGAACCAAGATAAAATGCAGATGAGGCCAACTGCAGAAATCACTTTCAAGTGTCTGAACTTCAAGCAGAAAATGGAGACCCAGGACACTGGCTGGCCTAGTAGCAGGGCTGTAGGCTCCTACGGGAATCTCTACATTGCAAGAGAATAGGACCTAAAAGGCCCTGGAGAAGTAAGAGAGAAAGAGGAGCATTGCTGTGCAAGCTGGCTTCCTCCAGCTCCTGGAGACAGCCCAGGTCTTTGCCCTTTCTCATAGAGGCATCTCCCAACCAAAGAAACTTCTTCTGCAGCCTGGGTTCCCCTGGAACATGGGAAAACATGTGCTAGTAGCCAAATTTGGCTTGGTGCCTTAGTGCTAGTCCTGGATATCCTGCCAGTATTTAATAAGAGACAGTAAGGAAAATAGCATGCTGTGCTCTACAGATGAAATGAACAGGGGTCTACCAACCTAGCAGAGATCATGCCACCAGATCTCCAGGATACTCGTGACTCAGTCTGTAGCAAAACACATGACAGAGAGCAGGACATTCCTTGGGAAATCATGTGTCTGAAAGGACTCCTTCTGTTGTGCTGGAATGAAAAACAAAAGGGGAAAGTGGGGAAAATGATCATAAGACCTATTTGCCTAGGGATGTAGAAAAGCAATGACTGCAAAGAAGTTCCCCTTGCAGCCTGTGTCATCTACTGCCCTAATGAGCTGACCTAGATCAGAGTCCATGTATTAAGATTGAATTGTGAGGTATGGACTGTTGAACAAGCTCTTTGGGGAATGTGTCTGCAGTGAGCTGAGCAGCAGTGCAAACGCTCCTTCAGGGGTGATACACACTGTGGCATCTGCCTTCTCTGTCATGGATGCAGCTGTACAGACCTGCAAACAGGCCTTTCGCCTCTGGACTCCATCATTTCAGGGAACTGCCCATGCAGAGACCCTCTGCTCTGTACCCAGCCCCAGCAACAAGTGAGGGAAGCAGACTGTGAACCAAGCGGTGGAGATCCCACGATGACAGCCAACCCCAGGTGGATTCAGCCTTGACAAATCCCCCATCTCACTTGCATGACGCATAAAATCCTATGAGCAAATACGCTACCTGAACCAAGAATGTACAATAGCACAGACACAGTGCCTGTGAGTCAACTGCTATTGCTGCCTCTGCTGAGTCCCCTGACATGCTGGTGACACGCTAATGCCAAACCATGTGGAGCAACAATTGCTATGTTCCCTGCCCCTTTTCTCACCTGTACCTTCTGGTCAGGTATGAGCAGTTTGTCCAGAAAGGGTGCTCATGAAGTGGTGAGATTTTATAGGGATTAAAAATAAGATAGTGTTTGGTTGTCTGCTTTCTCACTGTGACACCTAATGATACAAATACCTGTGAATAGAAGCAGCAGTGGCAGGGCAAGGCAAGCACAAATAGCTTCTGTAGCTTGCACAAGGTCATGTGGGGATCTCAGGTGTATTTGTGCAGTGCCCAGGAAAGCAGCAGGAGTTATGCCAGCCTGTCCAAGGCAGAATTACAATACTCCCTTGCCCCATTTTTCCACAACATATGGTTATCAGTCTGACCAAGGCAAGGCATAATCCTGGATTGCTCATGTTAGCAACACTTAATGCTGGCCAGATCCAGCTCCCTTGTTCTGTGTGATAAAATTAATTCCTAAGGTTTCTGGACTAAAATCCAGTTCCCAACTTGACTAATAATTTTCTACAACAGCCCCAGACTTCACTTCCTGTAGCAGTGTTGTATCTTTATCTGGATTCTTATTCAGCCACACAGAGAAGATCCTGATATGAAAACAAAAATTACACCACGGGCTGCTCTATTTACAACTTACAGCACTGTAAAGATTTTTGGGGAGGGGAAACGTGAGAAGGGTCATGGGTGACACACAGCCATAACTGTCTGTTTGCTCTCTGCATGGCTCAACACTGTAAAAAAGCATAAGCAAGAAGATGTTTTGGTTTTATGTGTTAATTTTCCTGCAAAAACTTGAGCTCTTCAGCTCGGCCTGCACCCTGTCCTCCACCCAGCACATTTAGGATGTCAGGAACTGAAAAGGGTCTGCAGCTGACATCTTCATGACATTCCCAAGGAGGCCATGGATAGGGCTGAATCCATGCTCTGTCCTGGCAGGATGACTGTAAACCACCATGTGCACAGTGTCTTCCCTTCTGATTGATATCAAAGATGGGTATGATTCTCCTCTAAAATCAATACAAATTATTAAGCTGTTCAAAACACTGCTTACACGTAGAGTGTAAGTGGAGCACTGGTCTTCCTGGACCCCACATGGAGGTGCAAATTTTATCAAGCTGTCTTGTAACTAGAATGATAAATGTGCCTTTGAAATCTGGGCTCCTAATGAAAACAACAGGAACTAGAGAGTGAGTATTATAATATAAGCTCACTGCCTCTATTGACTCACCTCTAACACAACCAGTATTGCATTGCAATAATGCATGGCAGTGTCACTTGATCCTAACATAATTCCATCATTTTAAAGTAAAAATCTTGCTATACAGGAGGCATGTGTAGAAACAGTTACAGACCCAAAGCATGGCTTTTCTTCCATCTGAAGCTAGGCAGGCCTCGTTAGAACCATGGACAGCTTTAGGTGCATTCGATGGAAAACTGATTGAGGCATGCTATTGAGAAGCTGAGGCAGTAAATCCATTCACGACTTTTTTTCATTCATGTTTTTTTTTTTTTTTTTCTCAATACTGAAAGGGTGTGCTCTAAAACGTTACCATGTGAAAACAAGCTAAAAGCCAGAAGGATTTCACAGAAGAATGAAACAAAATTGCACTTTTGTGGGCACATGAGGGGATTTCTTCTCCCTCTTTCCCTCCAACCCCCCCTTCAGATATCTCCATCTTTTAGCAGCTGCTGCAGTAGGAAAACATGTGAGGCTTTCCAGCCAGGCAGGCAGCAGTGGGAATCTGGGCATGTTGCCCTGAGATCTGACTCGTGCCTCCAGAAGTGCTGAGCAAAATCATTGTCCCAAAGGAAAATAAAGTAGCCCTGAGCCATGCTCAGGTGTGGTTACAGTGTTTAAACGAGGCTGCACTGCTCCAGGGATGTGCAGAACTTCTGGGCTCCCTAAGAATGATATCACTGGGGTAAAAGATTCAGGGGCTTTGAGTATGCTTCTTTCTGCCCTTTTCTTATGTCTTTAAAGTGTGATTTTTGCAGAGCACAACTGAATGACAGGTGACTCATAAATGCCTATTTTAAAGATGGGCTGTAGTTAGCATGGCACATACGAACCAGACAATGTGTGAAAGCTCCAGTGAAAGCCAGTGACATCATTTGCTGGGGAAGAAACTCATTTCTGGTGACAGAAATGTTATAGATATCAAAAGTGGAGGCAGGAATTTTTCCCAGTTTCAATGTTGAAGTCATCCACCTGAGAAGAGCTAGAATTCCCACCTCCCTCCTCATTAACTCATCCACATGCAGACTTTGAAGACTGCAGAGTAATTAGATCATGCAACATGACCTTTTCAGCTCTTGGAATGACATGTGATTACTCAAAGTGGTGTTTGACTTAAAAAAATCTTTCAGTGTGATATTGAAGTAGCTGAAAGACTTTTCTTGTACTCTCTTATGCTGAAGTGTTTTATCTTTCTGTTGGAGAACTGACTCTTCTGAAGAGACTTCTTTCTCTAGAGGGTAATCTTTTGTCAGAAATGGACTGACAGGCTTCCCCGCTGCACTGTGAATCATTCTCTTACTATTCGTCTTCAGAAATGAAATTTGCTTATATGCACAAGCTCTGTCTGAGCTGGGATGACAGGAGAACTGTGAGTGTCTGAGCAACGGCACAAAGACACTGCTGAGGACTAGGAAAGCCAACCCATTGCACAAATGTTTAGGTTTTCATGTGGAGTGAGGAATCTCTCAGTGCAGCTATCATGGTGCTGCTTGATAACAGAAGGGTTTATTTGTATAAAGAGTATACGTGCATGGTCAATAACTTTCTTACAGCTAGCAGAGCATTTCTGTGGGGGAAAGATCTTTGAGAACCCTAAAAGACAACGTGGGTTTTTATAAAGCCTTGTTAGAGCTCAGAAAGGACACAGTGAAGCACATACAGGCAATTGTACATACAAGTGGTCTTGGGAAGGAAGTGATTGGTGGAGGCGCCTGATCCTGTGTGATGAAGGAGAGCTGATACATACACTAAGCTAGTCTGTGAAAAGTAATACTCTTGTGGTTGCTCTGGGTTGACTGGAAAGACAATATCAGACCACAAATAGCTTCAGCCTTTTGTGAAGTTATGGTGCATGGATACCCCTCTGGACAGCTGCAGAACTGATAACACTGTCCTTGGCTAAGCAAGAGCAGCTGAAGGCTCTGAATAGCAGCCTTACAGTATCTGAAGGGGGTCTATAAGGGTGCTGGGGAGGGACTCTTCATTAGAGACTGTAGTGATAGGACAATGGGCAAAGAGTTCAAACTTAAAGGGGAGATTTAGATTAGATATAAGGAAGAAGTTCTTTACTGTAAAGGTGGTGAGGCACTGGAGTGGATTGCCCAGGAAAGCTGTGAGTGTCCATCCCTGGCAGTGCTCAAGGCCAGATTGGACAGTGCCTTGGGTGACACAGTTTAGTGTGAGGTGTCCCTGCCCACCGCAGGGGGGTTGGAACTGGATGATCTTAAGGTCCTTTCCAACCCTAACTATTCTATGATTCTATGAATACATAGACTGCAGACTCCTTCTTGAAGTGATTCCTCATGTTTGCTCAAGTCCCCCTTCCTCTCCAAATCAAGATAAAACAAATCTGATAACATCAGACTCACCTGCACTGGTCTCCCTCTCTGTGAATTTGTTTTTACACAGACTTTGGCAGCACTTCTTCCTCAGGACTTAGCTTTTAATCCTCTTTCCTCTCTCCTGTGTACATTTGTTTTCCTAAATCTTTAACAAAGATGCACCTGAGACACTCCCACAGATCTCAGTGCAGGTAAATCAAGATGTTAAAGTACTCTTCAGCATTTACATTAATAAGGTTTTTGTGGTTAACCATTATACCACTATTGCATCCCAAAGTGAATAACACACATACTGGCCATCACACTCCTGCCTTCATTCTACATGCAGCAGCATTAAAAAGCCCTTTTTGGAAAGAAACCACTGTGAACCTTTGCAGTAGGTAATTTTGGAGTTATACTAAAAACTTCTTGTTTAACATGAGCATGAAAAGTGAAACAGACTTCACACATTTAAGGTGCACTCATCGGTATGCTGTGCTATGTTAGATAATTACCAGTGTCTTGTACTGAACACCTCTATTTATATACTCCACTGTTTTTCTTTTCATGTAGTTTCTGACCTGTTTACAGGAGCAAGACAACCTTTGTTAGCACATAATGACAGTAGACTTTAATTAGTGTTGCTTTGATGACTCACAATTAAAAAAAAAAAAAACAAAACAAACAACAAACCAACAAATTGAACAAAAAAGTCATGTAACAATGTTAAAAATATGAAAAATAACTTGGCTTCATCGGATTATGTTATGAATTGCTCTTTCTGGAAACTTCTGTTTCCACCATGACTATATGGAAAGTGTCTGATGAGCCAGAGGAGCAGAACAGAGCAGAGAGGAGGCTGACTCTCTTGGGAAGCTTTTGTCTTCACTGAAAAGTGAAAATGTTACACACTGTGAACTTGCTCCAGAGACAGACATCGTGATAACTGATAGCAAAACCACAGCTATCTTCACTGAAGACTTCCTTCTGTTTTAAACCTGAAAAGAGTGTCATTTATTGATGAACACTGTGGCTATATAATGTGTAAAACTTGAATCTCCAAAAGCCTACACTACAAAATAATAAAGAAGCTTCAGCCTATGTATTGGAGAATCAAAGGAACTGTAGGATATCTATAAGTTTGCAAGCAGATGTTTGAAATAAATGATTTTTATTTTGAGAGTTATGGCCTAGTTGTCATGAGATCATGGCCACTTGGAACTCTATGAGAAGCCACTACCTGCTGGAAGTGGTGTGTTGTGGAGGAATCTGTTAGGGAATCAAGAACTGGAAGGCTCCAGCAAAACAATCAGCATTATGTCATGGCAAGTCCAAGACATTTCTCCTTTCCTTTCTATGTCAGTATGTGTTCTAGCTTTAAAGGAATGTGGGAGAGCCAACAGTCAGAACCCATGAGCCCAAGGAAGTGATTTTCCACTAAAATGACAGGAAATGTCTCTCTCACCCTGTGAAGTTGTTCTCCATTCAGGGTTTCCCTGGGAGGGACTGCTGCTGAGGACACTACATGATTTCATCTGTGCCCTTCGCCTATTGGCAGAGACATTCCAGCAGAAGCAGATTATGCTCCCTTTGCGGATGTGGTTACCATCTCCAAAAGGGTTTTTGGCCCTCCAGTTCCTTGGAACTACTGGATCCTGCTGCAGAGTTTTGTGCAAAGTCATTCCTGGGCTACTGGGATTCCTGGACCTGGATTATGTTAGTCATCACTCAGTGTTAAGGCCAACAGCAGGGGAGCAGCTGACCTCATGAGAGCAAGGTGTCATCCCTGGTGTCTGTTCTGTTGTAGGAACTATTGAGTCAGCCACAGAACATGACCATGGATGATGACAGGTGTGCAGTCTTTATCACCCTGCCCTCCCTGGACTGCAAAAGCTGTATTTCCCTTTGCAGAGGATCAGCAGGGTAGCATCTCCTGTCACTCAAAAAGGAGTAACTACAGAGGTGTCTTGTACAAAAATTAAGATGCCTTCATGGTCTGAAGCAGCTCCCATGTTCTGTTTCCCTTTTTCTTCTTGTTTGCACTCTTCACACAGTATCTGCAAACTTTCAAAACATGCTCTGTACCTGACACTTCCCAATTCTCACGTGGCTTTGTTCACTGCCACATACTTCAGTAAGGAAGGTCTAAGTTTTCAACCTCTGCCATGCTACCCCTTACACTTCCAAGTGCCTCTTCCTGTCAGGTACCTGAGACCTTCTGCGTCCTGCTCTGTGGTGACAGCCCGCTGTGCTTCCTTAAGCCTCACTAGTCTGTCTTAGTTTAAGCTAAGAAAATGATTGTGGGTGGAAACTGCAGGGAAAGCAGAACCAGAATGATGCTGGGATCAGGGATGAGTTCTCCCAGGATGCTCTTGGGCCACCAGGGAAGCAAGGTTTTTACAACACAGCTCTGTTCCCTAGAGAGAAAAAATCGTTGACTGGTACTAAAACCAACTGATGGCCAAAATGCAGCAGGGTCATAAAAGGGTGCAAGTGGACATGGCAAGTCCCTTGCCTGGTCTGGGTACAGCAGTCGTCCGCAGGAAAAGCCACTGCACAGCGAATTCATGCTTCAAGTGAGCTGCTCTGTCTCACCATCATTTCCTAGGTTTTGCTTTTCCAGTTTTTAATGCTTCATGCTCTCATGGGCAATGATTGCTGTCATTGCTATATAAATTAGAGCTGCACTATTTCTCCTAATTATGGCTGCAGGCATATGAAGGCAGGATGTTGAGATCTGGGAGCACAGCCCCAGCAGATCCAGACATTGGCAGAGCTGTCTGTGGCTGTGTGTTGGGCCAGGCTGTCTCCCTTGGGAAAAAGAAGTACAAAGGAGTCACAACTTTAAATAAAAAGTAACGGGGAAGACTTGGAGGGAGAAACGCATAGCTTTAGTAGATTTTTACATGGAATATAAATCCTCCCCTCCCTTAGCCCTCCATGAGGACAGTTTTGGGTAGCATCTTCAGCCATCCCTCCTGGCCACTTTGGCACACAAAGAGGAAGAGCACATGTTTTTCCCACAAAAGCCTTCAGAAGTTAGATCATCATCCTCTCTGGAGTCATAAGGCAGCACTGGGATTCATGCCCTGTGTCATGGCTACCCCCCTCCCCCCTCCAACACCATGAGACTGGGGCTGGGGAACCCACATGGCTGTCTGGTGAAGGCAGGAGCATCAAACATCTGACTTCACCCTGCCTTCTGGATTGGTAGTGGAAGATCAGTAGGTTGTGATATTTTGGTGTGATGGATGCAAGGAGAGAAGCATTCTTCTGCCATACAGAAATGGAACAAGTTGCTTTGATATCTTAGGAGAAGATCTGTGATTTAGGAGCATCTGTCACCAGCTCTGCTCTTTCTCTCTAAGCTGTAAACCTGCAGCTAGCTTAAATGCCATTTCAAAGCCTCCAAACCTGGTGGCCCACATCTTTGGGGCAGATGGAAGAATGGGGAGAACTTAGACATTCATAACCTTTGTTCAGTGCAGGGTAATGCTGTTCTGTCCTTGATCACTCACAGAATTACCAGTTTGGAAGGGACCTCTAAGATCATCAAGGCCAAAATGACTCCACATCCCCATGCACTGTACTGCCCACATGGAGAACCACAGCTCAGGAGAGACCCGGATTCTCCTTGGGTGGCAAGTTTGTAAGAACTACACAGATATCCTGATGAGTTAGTCTGAAGGCTAGCCTTTTAAAAGAAACCCTAGGAAGTGTGTGAACTGCAACAATACCATGTGAATTAGCACTGGGGCACACCATTTCTGCAGTCTGTAGCCTCATGCAGGGCATGCCTGCCATGTGCCAAAGCAAAGGTGGCAAGAGACCATTTGTAGTGTGATAAAGGCATTTCTGATACACTGTGTAAGGTTTCTTTGGTTTGCTATCTTGGCAAACCCCCTTCCCTTGGCATGTCAGGATGCTTTCTCCACCGAAGAGTGGGATGCATTAGATTACAAGTAAGGGCAGAAAGGATTTTCTTATGTCCCCACTGGGACCAGGTTGACTGTCCACTCCCATCCCTGGGGTCAGAAGGGGGACAAGAAATGGTGGAGACAGACATGAAACCTCTGCATATGCAAATAGTACACTGTGCATCACAGACTCACTCTAAAACTGTGTGTTTCCCCCTCTCTGCAGCTGTAGGAGGGAAGCTCTCTCTGCCTTTCAGGCCCCTTCCTGGGCCACCGCAGGCTGTGTGGGTGCTGTGTAGCAGCATCCTGTCCTTCTGGCTGTGTTGCAGGACCTGAACAGGATAGCCTGTTTTGGGTGGCCTTGTGAGCCCACCTGGAATAGTTGGCAAATGCACAACTAACCTCTCTTGTCTGAAAAAATACAGAATTTTGGGTAAACCTCAAAGCTTGTCAAAGCTAAGGTGCTTCTGGCTGTGGAACCATAACGTTTTGTCTTGAAGCTGGTAGGAAATGATTAAAGAGTCTCTTGGCACAAACTCTTCAGGGAGTTTCTAGCCCTTGGTGCTCAGAGCAAGGCTGATAATATGGAGGTTCTCCATCAAGGCAGATGGAGCACTGCAGTGCTGAGCTTGAATGGGAAGGCAGAGACTCTCATGAGAGGCAGAAACATGCCCATGAAGGATGGTGGGAGAGCATCTTTGATCAATTTTCTTTATGTATACAGGAGAGCTGACAGCATGAATTATTTCTTCTCTTTCCTCTTCCTTCCCTTCACCCAAGCAGCAACTCTTAATTCACTAAACACACACCACAGATGCAGTTGGAGTACAGACAAAAAAGCCTACACATCAGACAATAGAAGGGATGAAGCCAATATACTATATAGCTTCTAGGCGCCTATCTCACAGTTTTCCTGGAGTCAGACTCATAGTTTGGGAAATGAGGGGAATGACAATATTGAAATAATTAAAGACAGAATTGAAAAGCATTAGCAGCTGCCGTCAAAATGTGTGCTGCGGTAGAAGCAGGAAGGGGTCCGCGTGGGAAAGAAGGGGAAGGGGCAGAAGAAACCTTTCCCAAGCTTGGATCCGGATAGGTAGAGGGTACCTGCAAGAGGATATCTGCAAGCTTTAAAGGAAAAGCCTTGTCGCCGCATCATGGCCAAGAGAAGCCGCTCACTTGCGACGTGCGGAACTCGGCCCTTCTGCCTCTGCTCCTAAGAAAAGAGGGAAGACAAGGCGCGGCGAGCACGCCCGACTGCAAGCTGCAGGGAATTACAGATGAAAGCAGCAGCAAAGAATAGAGCACAGCCAGCAGAAAGGGCTTGCGGGTCCGTCGTGGCGCGGCCGTGCCCTGCTGAGGTCTGGTGCGATGCGCGGCTCCGGCGCTCCCTCTGGTGCCCGCGTCGGGCCGGCTCAGAGCGGGTGAGTTAGCCCCGACCCGCTGCCCGAGAGGCAGCAAACACCGGAGCAGGGCTGGGCCAAAACGAGCGTTCACAGGGCACGATCCCTTCTGGGTTTAGAGCTAGGCTGCTCCTGAAGTATGTAATGCATACCCTCCTTACCACAAAGCTGTGCGCTGAGGCAGAGGGGGGCGGTGAAAGCAGCTGTATGTGATCACTGGCACAGCAATGTGTACTGCAGGCTCGCTGAGCCCCTTTGATGCAGTGATGCTCTTCAACATCACTCTATCCTGTACTGAGGGATCACGTCGCATGCCAGCTTGGCCTGTAGCTTGCAGCAAACAACGGGGCAGTGCAGAGCCAAAAAATGCAGCCTGCCTTGGTGCTAAGGCTTGATGCTCAACTACAGAGATCAAAGAGATGGGAAAAGAGAATTTCACATCATGGGGCAGCTTGATGTATCGACCAGGCTGAGTGGCAGCCTGGTGTGGAGCCAGTGGCTTAAAAATGGAAACTACTTCCCAATGAAAGCTGACATGATAAAACTGCTCCCAAGGCAAAATGCTCTGAAAAATCAAGGTTTGTGTTTGAAGAAAGATTTCTTGACTGAACAAATGAGGTTCAGTTTGTTTCTTCCCCAGGCCTAGCCTTTGTAAAGGATTACAGCGTTTTGACTTCTTTTGTCCTATTTTTAAGTAAAATTAAAAAATGTCATTTCTTAATGAAAGCATTTTACACACATTTGCTGGATCAAATCAGACACCCCTATGAACATCTCAATGTGACATTCAGCTTCAGAGCCACTTGCAGCTGCACAGTGTCCTCAGCAGCTCTGCTGTGAGATCCTGCTCTTGCTTCCCATCAGGAGGGCACTCTGCTAGCTCCTCTATGTCTTTCCTCCTCTTTGCTGTCCTCTCTTTTTCAGGTATTTCCTAAAGTCCACATTCTCTTGACTTGGTGTTTATCAGCTCTGCATGCCTGTGCCACCTCTCCTGCTGCTGCCCAGCTCCAGTTCCATATGCCATAGTGGCCTCTTGTCTGTGCCCAGGGTCACCTCTGGTGACTACTTTGTCCCATACATACCTCAGCCTCAGCCTCTGCTCTCTCCCCTCTGCCCTGAATCCTTCTAGTACAGGTCTCTGTGGTGTTTCTTTTAGAACACCAAATATGACAGTTAGAGTTGCAGTTTCTGGGCCATTTCCTTTCTAAGTGGCTTCCAATCAGGTATGCAAGAGTGTTGTGATTTAAATCCCACCACACAGCTCGTTCACTCACTCAACCCCCCTTTCTTGCCCTCCCCTGCTTCCAGAGGGATGGGGAGGAGAATCAAAAGAATGCAAATCTCAAATCCCAGGTTGAGATAAGAACAGTTTAGTAACTAAGGTATAACACAAATCACAGCTGCTACCACCAATAATAATAATGATAAAGGAAATAACAAGGGAAAAGAATACAGCATCTCACCAACCATCGACAGATAATTCACAACACCCTAACCCAACCAAGTGCTGACCGACCACCTCCTCCAACCACCCCGAGAGCTAGCCCTTCCAGATAACTCCCAGTTACATCCTGGGCATGATGTGCTGTGATATGGAATACCTCTTTGGTCAGTTTGGGTCAGGTGTCCTGTCCCTGCTTCCTCCCGGCCTCCCCTCCTCCCTGGCAGAGCATGAGGCTCACAAAGTCATTGGTCAGAACAAAACATTCAAGCAGTAACTAAAAACATTCCTGTTATCAGTTTTGTTCCCAAGCTGAGTCAAAACACAGCTGTACCAGCTACTAAGAAGGAGAAAAAATGTCTGCTATTGCTGAACCCAGGACAAAGAGTAACCTGGGGATGTGAGTAGGTGGTCTGGTGATCACAGTAATACCCATAGCAAGTAAAAAGGTAGCAACAACCACCCCTCTAACAAGCAGACCATCAGCAACCCCTTAGCCTGAAGGCATAGTCAGGAAGGCCGCTTACTGATTCAGATTCCTCTCAACTGGTTTCTCTTAGGCAATTCAACACTAAAAGGCTAATTTTCCCTCGTGTGTGTCCTTTGCTCTCAGGCAGGTGACAGGTCCCAGAATGGGTGCCTGAACTGCTGCGATATGCAGTTAGGTGCGCTTGCGGCACACACACATTAGAGGGCTATCTAACGCAATTATAAACCGCAGAGCAGAAAGGCACCTGCTGCTTCGTCGCAATCGACCTGGGGAAAGAAGGGTTGGGAGGGAGCTGGGAGAGATTTGAGCTGTAGGACCTGTACGGGGTATTGGGTAACACAAGGGCAGGTTCTTGCTGTGAGACCAAAAGTGACAATCAATTAAAATGCATTTCTGGCATCTGATTTTCATTTCAGTGCAAATAAAAGTACAGAAGTACGAGGGAGAAAGGAAAATTTTACAGGAGCTCATCAGCACCCATCAGCACCATGAGAGATGGGCCCACCTGTCATGGTGCTGATGTGTGCAGATGGGCTCATGAAAAATTTTTCTTTCTGCCTTTTTCAGTGTTATGCTGAGTTAAGCTAACCAATTTGAGGATTGGCTGCACTGACCACATTAGTGTGGGGCTGCAGTAGCAAGTCCTGGTGACTAACCCCTGTGATCTCTGTACCCAGTTGTGCATAGCCCAGGGTGTAAGACCCGTGGCAATCTTTACCAACAGCACACATCATGGCTCTGACTTGCCAGAAGCCCTAGGACCTCAAAACAGGCAAAAGGAGTAGGCTATTCCAGATTTACTAATTTACTCCTGTTTCTGAAGAGTATTGCTTTTACACCAAGATTCTGTGCAGGTCCTGTAGACCCACCTTTCTCTTTCCCTTTTCCTTTTCCCACACCTTCTTTCAGCACTATGAGGTGAAATCATTAGCTGAACTGTGTGACTCTCCACTTGTTGGGCTGGAGCAGCAATTTCCAAGGAAATGCAATGCTCAGAAACCTCATGGCTGGGTCATAAAAGGGTGGCTAAAGGCAAACAGACAACAATGAAAGAGGCTGCCCACAAGATCTTAGTTTCCATTGCTCATACTTGGAAGTGGATTTGCACTGTATCTGTGGTCGTCAAAACCATTCAGAGCCAGCTGCTTTTTCGTGCTGTGGCTTGTCTCTCAGGATCATCATCATGCACATATGCTGTGACTTATTGTTTGGAGCATTATTTACCCACACCTTTCCTGGTACAGTGAATGGCTTTTCTGACTATGTAACATCATGTTCAAAAAATAAAACTCGTTTCCGAGAATCCAAACACTAAAAGGTCACAGTTTCTCTTCGGAACAGAAGTGGTGAATAGAGGAAAAAGCATCTGTCAGCCCAGCACTGAGACACCAAAGCCACTTAAAGTTCACTTTAGAATTATCCAACCAGTGAGCTCAAAGCAGGAGGAAAGTCTGTTGCTAGCACATTTCCAAAACGTGTTTTCTCCATTTTGCTTTGGAAGCAATTGCCAGGCACCTGCACTTCGAGTTACTGATTTCTGCATTATGGGACTGTGCAGGTGTGGGTTACCTTTAGCCAAGGCTGGTAATGCAAGAGAGAAGGCTTAGAAGGTTAATAAGTTGTCTTTCTGGCTCCCCCCAAAATGTAATAGCAAAGACCTTACCTCCTAATGCAGTAGGAAAAATCCCTGCTTTCATGTTTCAGGAAAATAATTAGTAGAAGAAAACTGGGAGTTACATGTAAAAGGGCAATTCTCATCCCAGGGCCAGGTGCTTATGTCCTTTAATACCATGGCATGGAAAGTACCTGTATTAAGAAAGTAGATAGCAGACAGCCTATTGACCAAAAGCACAGGAATCAAGAAATGAAAGGCTGTATCCAAAATCCTAAATGTGTGCTGGATTAAGTGACTTCCTATAGCCTTGAAATGGCCAGCAGTTACCTCTGTCCTGACATAGTCCTCACTCCTGACAAGGTGAAAGGAGGTCATCTAACCAGCTTGTCAGTAATGCTTGCGCAAGTGTTTTTATCCTGCATACACGCAAGCTATCATTTGTTGCATGTTGACTATAGATAACATAGTAAAAACTTGGTTCTGTTCTGCTTTGCCAGGTGGCATGTGGAGGCTTATGTGCCCACATGCTGGGAAGACATAAGAAAACTTGTCTTCCTATTGTTGCTTACTGAAGAGAGAAACTGTAGTTTGAAATGGGCTTTATTTTCTACACAATTTCTGGTGTTGTCTCAAACAAAAATAGAGAGATGGCCCAAAGGCAAGTTCCACCTGAGACACCCACCAGATGCTGCCTGAGCTGCTGCAGGGCAAGGCAGGCTGGGAGTGTGGGGAGCAGCTCAAGCTGCACGATGCTGACCTATGAGACATCTATTAGTGTGGGGTCAGGGGCTGAGCTTTCATTTGCTTTGTTGAGTGTCACAGAAAACAGCAAACCTGAACATGTGCTGTATCTCTTTTTGTACAAATTCTTGAAAGAAAGCAGGCCAAGGTGCTGGCTGGCTGACATTATATTCCTAAAACCTTACTGAAGCTTTTAAAATTTAAGTGGCTGGTGAGAGGCAGACAACCTGTGTGGCATCCTCAGATGCTCTACAGCTATGCATATGCTTATTTTCTAACCACAGGCATTGGTTTGAAACAAGTGAATATGAAATTCCTGGGGCCTCAGAAAACTCATCAGGGGTCACAGAGCAAGGTTGCTCTGCTATGAGCATGCTTCGGTTTGCACATGTTGCACCCAGCCAAGTTGCATAGGGCTAGCTGCACTGAGTCGTTAGGGATGATCATTTGCCTGCCTAAGGCAAGTTTTCTCATGTGCTTGAGTATGAAGAAAAGGCAGTGTATCCTTAGGACAGTATGCCCCTGCTTAGGGCAAACCCCAGACACCCTTCCCTGTGGCAGCTGTTAGAAAGTCAAGAGTGTACTACTGGAGGTTCTAACTCTCCAAGATGATGGCTTTTAACTCATATCAGAGGGTTTGGGTGGGCTTGGGTCCTTCCATGCCTTTCGGTTGTTTTTTTTTTTTTTTTTTTTTTTTGGAATTTTGCCTG
>NDXB01009422.1:87514-101097 GCA_002631895.1 Agapornis roseicollis
TTTTTTTTTTTTTTTTTTATGGTTGGAATGATGCCTGATCTCATTTTCCACCCCACTGTGTCAGGTTACAAAGCTGCTTGAGACCACTCTCAGGCTTGGTTACTCACTCAGCTGGGGCATCTCCTCATCCTACCACTTCACTAGCATCTCTATCTCCTCCAGATCCAGTGACGCACTGTAACCAGACCTTAGGCAGGCCTCTTGGCTAGGACATCACAGAGGATAGGACCTCACACCAGCTTCACATTGCCTGTGCCTGCCACCAGTTACCTGAGCTCACTATGCCTTAAAGCACATCTTTTCCTGATGTCAACCAGTTAAGTTGTAAATCTTCTGACTTACAGCTTAGTTCTTCAAGATCTTGCATGAGTGCAAGCAGACACACAGATTGTATCAACACACTTCATAAGATTTTTGAAGGCATATTTGTTCTCCATTTTACAGCTTTAGAGCTGCACATATCTGCACAAAACCCAGTTAACACTCCTTGCTCTTAACTGCCTCAGTTTTCTCAGTCACTTACAGAATCCCACCACAGTCTTTTTCTTGGTTTTGGTGGACCACATTGCTGAGTCATCCACCTTCACTTCATTGGGATATTTTGCACGTTTGCCCTTTTGTAATCAGAAGTTGGGAATCTTTTCTGTGCCACTTTACATCTCCCCTTTCTGCATCTTTTCTGACGTCTTTTTCTTTGCTATTTAGGAACTTCCTGTCTCTGTTTCCAGCCTTCTGACTGGAAGTAAGATAAAAATGGGGTTTTTTTTGAGTAAGAAACACCTGCTGTTGAGACATGTTTTATCCTAGATCACCATTCTCATCTAGCCATCTGTGATTTTTCTCTACTCTAGTCCTATGTGTTAGAAGTCCAAATATATTAAAAATAGCAGCAATTCAAAAGTTTTCTGTTCCAAGCTACCCATCAGAAATCATCTGTTTCTTCCTTGTTTATTCTCCTGCTCTTATCCTTCATTCTTTTGTCTTCTGTATGCACAGCAAGTACATCAGGACCAATCTCACAAAGCACTGGCATAAGGAAGGTGGATGGAAAAGACACTACATTTGCTGGAAGGTGGGAGGAATGAGGGCATTTCATACTCAGAGGTGATTTGATGACAAGAATCAGAAAGAAGTTTAATGTTTGAGGGCAATAAGCTGCACAGAAACCTGACTTGTGTGCAAGGACTTGTGTGCAGGGAAGATAAATTCAGGAGTCACAGCAGGGTTCAAACTAGCACAAAGGTGTGTATTTGCGCCTAGAAAAAAGCAGCACCTGGACAGTGATACATCACAATTTGTATGAAATATCACCCACCATGACTGAGATGGCTCATTTAGGCTAAGATCACTTGATAAACTAATAGCAGCAAAGGCACAGACACTATTCAACGGTTTATACAGTGAAACATCGAAAGAAAAAACTTCATTCCATTTTAAAGGGTCATTGTATAGACTGAGACAAGTGTGCTTTCGGTGGGGAAATACTTTCTCCTGCATTTATCCTAGGGAAAAGTCTTCCAGGGCAAAGTCCCTAGTGAGTTCTGTGGGATTCAGACAGAACTACGACTCAGCAGTGCTACTGAGAGGGTATTAATGAAACTAATTATGGTAGATGTGGTATTATTGTCCACTATTTTTTCAAAACTGAAGTTATTCGCTCCAGGGTTTAGTAAGTGAATGGAAATAAACAGATGGGTGTGTGTGTGTGTGTGTGGTGTGTGTGTAAGACCATGTCAGAACAATTGAGATATTCATGAATATAGTCTCTTGAATATTTATTGTAATCACAAAAGGAAATAAAACTTCCAACAAAAAATTAAACAAACCAAATCCACTTGGTATACAGAAGTCACATACAAACAGAATATCCAATGGAATACACANGGAAATAAACAGATGGGTGTGTGTGTGTGTGTGTGTGGTGTGTGTGTAAGACCATGTCAGAACAATTGAGATATTCATGAATATAGTCTCTTGAATATTTATTGTAATCACAAAAGGAAATAAAACTTCCAACAAAAAATTAAACAAACCAAATCCACTTGGTATACAGAAGTCACATACAAACAGAATATCCAATGGAATACACATGGTCTCTAGTTCCACATAGAATTAAAACTCTGCACATGGATAAATCTGACTTCACGTTCAGACAAGAGCTCCCATGGATGTATGAGGAAGATTCACAAAATTTGTCTCGCAGCAGCATTTTAAACTAATATATTTTTTAGAAACACAGTAACTATATTGCAGTAAGGGTCAGGGGAGAATGGACAGATTGAGTCTCACCCCCTCACAATGTATCCTAAGCAAGTACTTCAATTTTTCTTCAAGAACAATTCAGTAAGCAACCTAGTTTGAGGGAGCCAGAGCAGCTACATATTTTCAAGGCAAGCATTTATCTTTGCGTATGTAATCACATGTCTGTAAGGAATAATAAAAATGTTAGGTAAAATAATCCACCAGCCCTTGAACACTCAGGTCAGTTAGGAATAAAAAGTTAAGGTTAGGCATCGTCAGTCCTATAGCAGTCTGAGTATCTGTATTTAAGTGGCACATCCTATTGTGACTGTTACTTGTCTGCTGCTCAGCTACAAAGATACCAAGAATTACTTTTTTTTTTTTTTTATTAAGCAGTCCCAAATTTCTCTCTACATACATTTTGATTTCACCCTGGTCTATCTAATTTTGAAGTTTCCATGGCAGAAGATATAAAACCAGGGAAAATTTTATGGGCTGCTCAGGTTAATCCAAGTACCATCCTGCACTACTTCATGCAATCTGGCCATACTTTCTAGGAGAAACTATATGATGACAGGAAAGGAAACCCATTGTACTGGTTTAGAGTGGGTCTTAAGAGTTTCATTCTTTTCATGACTAAGCTATCTAAAAAAAACCAAACCAAACCTAAATCATCACTGTATATTGTCATAAAAATGCATCAGATAAAACTGAAAATTACATATGTACACTTTAAAATGGTACTAACGAAAATAATTTGTTGCCAAGATTGTTAAGCAAAACCAGTTGTGGCCCTTGGCTTTGGCTCAGTGGCACATCTGTACGTAGCAAAGTCCAAAGGCAGACAGCACTTTCCTTTGAAACCAGAGATGTAGCAAGAATTAACAGAAGGAGCTTCTCTTCTGCAGGGTCAGTGGGCACAGCTGGGAACCCATAGCAGATCAGTGATTCAGGGTTTAAGGTGACACATGTACCCAAGGATTTTGCTGAACAGTAACATACTTAGAGAACTATTACAAATATGCAAGGATAGCAGGGAAGGAAAAAGAAATGATTGGGTGTCTCCTTCTAATTTTATGGTTAGATTCTGGGCTACAGAGCTTATACCTCAGCTTTACTGCCAACAGTAGAGTTTACTGCTAATAGCAGAGTTCTTCAACTTTGAGGGCCACTGAACAGTTGTGTGAACAGTCTGGGTCAATATATTTAAGGATTTATCTTCCATCTTTAGGATCTAGAAAAGTTAAGAAATCTAACTGGCAGAAGTGACTGATTAAGGTCACCGTACACTGTGATGGCCCAGTTTGGCTGTGGCCTTTAAGCTGTTCCCAAAAATAATAACTCAGGACACCAACTGAAGTTCTCTCAAGCACTGAGTACCCCTATTTAATATTTCAGGAAATTATTATGAGTTAACTGTGTCAGTTTAGAGAATACATGCTACATATTATGCAATACCAGCAAAGGAAAATGTAAGTGACTCTTTAAGAATAAATAACTCATCATAACTGCTAACTATAGAAGGTTCTTCTAATGCTTCTGGAGAACATGCTTTAAAAATACAGGCAGAGAGTTTACAGACATCTTCTTACTGAAAGCGCTATCCCCAGTTGTGTTGGTATAACATGGTAATTTTCAAACAGGATACAACTCTAAAAGTAAAATTGACATGCACTTGCAGTAAACACACAAATATCTTTAACCACTGGCTCATATATGAAAAATAGTTTAAATGACTTAAGGATATTTTTACACTGCACCTGTAAAGTGTTTACTATACAAATTTCACTACAAGACATGTATATCTACTGGAAATCTTAAGTCACACAGACACCATCAACAGCTCATCACACATACATGACACTTCCCCCATTCACACAAGTTTATATACACTGAGTAAATAGTTAAATATTGCACTTATTGGCCCATAATTCCTCAGTTTTGAGGTATCAACAAATAGAAAACATAACTATTTTTATAACATATTTTCATGCAACATTTAAGACATGTGAAGTCCACAAACACTAGTATATAGGTTACACATTCTGACAGAACAACTGAGCTACAACACATCTGACATTACTGACAAAATATTAAACAGCAGTTACAGCACAAACATTTCATTTAACACAAATTGCAGGTACATGTCAGAATTACTTGAGGAAATTTATCACCAGAAGTGGTGAGCTATCACTAGCTTTCCTTTCTGCATGTTATGCATGATCCTGAAGTCACTGAGAGATTACAACTTTTGCTTTCCCCTCCCAGTCAAATATGAGGTACCTTATTCTAAACATGACAAGTCATCTACATCTGCTGGAACCATGGATAATAAATTGAATTTGGGTCTGCAAACATTACCCAGCTGGTTTCTGATGCTAATGTGAATTTATAAATAAATATAGATAAACAGATAAATTCCACTGTGGCATTTAGGAAATTCTGCACTGAACACTAACAAGTAACAGTGGGAACTGAATAAGTGCCAAAGATGCACTGCCATGTATATATGTATATTATACATGTGTAGTTGCAATTTCTGCTTCAATGAACTTCCACTGATAAACAAAGTAAAAAAAAAGGTCAAATACATTCACCCCTTCTAAAGAAAACTGGTAGAATTCATTCAAACAATTGAAACAAATTGCCTTTTTAAATGAGACTTGACAAACAATGAACCTTGGAACACCTAGAATTAGAAGGTAAGGATTAAATGGTGCAAATCAACACAACTCACTCCTCTGCTGATGTTAAGACATGTTGCTTTATACCACTTGAGGATTTATCTATGAGGATTTACATACTCATGGTCTCACATTCCCAAGGAATGCTAAAGAAGAACTTGGCTCATGCAATGTGTGTCTGTCTATATGAAACAGGCCAAGGAGGAATCTGTCCATCAGCAGAACAGTAATTTGGTTGATGCCCTTAAAAATGCAAGTATTAAAACTTGCTTCTCAGAAATACTGAAATGGGTAGCTGGGGAAGGGTGGAATTTGAGAGGGGGGCTTCTTTTGGAATGCAGCTGCAGCATCATTCATCTGCTATTGGAGAAGCAAAGGCATCATCACCATACGTAGAATTTGTGTCACCTTTTTTTTTTTTTTTTTCTCCTAAAATATTTTACTCAAGGCATTCTCAAAGTTAGGATCAAATTCCAGCAGATTTTGTGCACCCCGAAGTAGTACTTAGTTCCTAAAATAAAGAAGATGCAGGTGGTATGGTTGAATATACAGATCTGAGCAGACTGGAAAGAAAACTTAATCCTTCAGACTGGTGCTCTGGAAAGGCCACATAGATGTAGTTGTTCAGGTAGTTTCTTGAGGCATTATATTAAGTATAAGCAGGAAGGAACAAACAGCTTCAGGTAACAGTCACGTACACAGCTGTTCAGAGAGAAGGAGTGATTTTTTGACAGAAAGTCAGGCTAGCACATATGTATTTCAAACACCAAACAAAACAACAACAAAAGATACAGTATTAAGTTAGTTACACTATAAGGACTAGAACACTTGTGAACATGAACCCTTATCAGAAATAAACCATGCATCTAAAGATTCAAATAGCAGGGCTTGCTAGCTGTTTGGCACATTGATCAGTGCCAGTAAGCACTGCAGGAATCGGTCACATCCCATGCACTTCAGTGCTCCTGAAGCATTTACTGAGCCCTAGGCTGACCATACAGCAATCAAGACACTGTCAGAGCATAAAGGGTGGTGCATTACCCATGCACTGCATTAGCCTGCTACTAAAAGCTTTAGTCCAGATTGTAACTTGTAAAATGGGTTGTGTAGTATTAATTCAGCTGGAACTATGGAGCTCTAAAGCCTCTGCCCAAAGGCATCTAATCAATCAGAAATTTAACATGGTTGGTGTGTCACTCACTATATCTCACCATTTGGCCTAAATCTGAAGAGGTTGCCTGTGTCTGGACCAAGGTTCCATGACATTCAGTGTTATTTCTGTGCTGAGAGTGACAGGTTAGTACAGTGTGCAAGAACTGTGATGAGATCAAAAGTAGTTTTGGATATCTTATCCCCGTTTTCAAGTTGACGATACAGTCCTCTTCCGTTGATAGAATACAATGCTTTTTAGCCTGTTATCTTCTCTTGATGGAGCTACGCTGCACCAGTGGATAAATCAGGGTTCTAGTCAAATCCTGCTCGTCTCCTCCAAAAACTCATAATCAGTGCCTACTGGATATGTGTAAATAATGTGCCATTGACCGACTAAATTTTGATCCTTGATTAGGGATGGGATTTCCCAAAGTGTTCAGCCTAACTTCACTTGCATTTAAGAAAATTGCAGTTCTACCACATAAGCCAAGAGAATCCAACCTAGACTGGCACAGGCTGCTTTTGGCCTTTTGCATTTGATAAAAAGGCCAAGACAACATTTTTAATAGAATGAAAATCCCAAACCTGCTATTTCCTCAGCATTCAAACTAGACTTTAAAATGCCTGGGGAAGGGATAGTAAGTTACTCTTCAAAAGCCTGTCTTTTTTGCTTCTGCAATGGCTAGCTGAGAGATACATGATCTACATGTGACCAAATTTATTAGCAGAAGTCTCAATATTGCTGTGAGACACATGGCTGCAAAAGCCAACCTGTAACAGAAATCAAAGCCTACTTTTCCGTAGGTAACCCTGATTGTTATGAAAAGTTGTACTTAAACTTCCAACTTTTTCAATTTCAGATGAAGAGATAATAGGATAAATTGGATTTGATGGGATATCAGCAGGTCATCCTCCTCAACCCCCAGTGTCACCTAAGAGGTCTGAGCAGTCTGCCCAGGGCTTTCGCCAGTCTGGTCTTGAAAATCTCCCAGAATTTGATGTGAACACTTAACAAATTAATCTGACTAATTGTGAACTCTATGACATATCTGAATGCCAATACAAAGATCCTAGGAGTTTTTAAATACTGACTGGTTCTGTTACTGTACTTCAGATGAGCCTTTTCCTTACAACACATGGCTGGCACTCTAATGAACAGTGTTACTCTAGCAGCTGCTTCCCCCATCCTCCTTATCCCATGCAGGAGTCATGTTGAAGGTTAGTTGTCTCAGAAATGCAAAGGAGAGATTCTCCCTGTTTGATTTTGCTGCTTCTCTTCTGCCCAGATTCTTGATGCAAAATTAAAGCAGTTAATTCATCCTATTTAAGTAAAGAACTATTTATCTATTACTCAAATTGTTTAAAAAGATATATGCTAACATGACTATTGCCATCACTAATTAGAGACTACAGGGTCAGAAAGAGGCATGGATGGCCTGGAATTCATTGCATGGTCACCAGGTGAGGTCTGGAATTCATTGCAGTGTAGTATAAGGAAGGTGTGACTGTAGCAAGAGGCATCTTGGAGTCTTTCTCCTTGTTATGATGTGCACAGAAGATGAACATTTTGCAGCAAGCACCCCAGACAAAAGCTGGAAGAATACTTTCATTTGTAGCCATGCTGCATGACCCAGGATATGCCCAAGCTCATGTAAGATGTGACTATGTTCTTTCTCCTTGTCTTGCTTGAGATGGCTCAGACTAATAACAAAACCTAAACATTTTCTAAAGGGCTTGAGGGCTGAACTTAAGTGCTGTCTCAAAGCTTCCCTGCTCCCTTCTCTCCAGCACCAATAACTGCACATAACAAGAAAAGGATAGAAAACCGCCTACCATCTCACACAGTTTCCTCAGCTTCTTATAACTTCTTTTCCAAAGCAGCTGGTATGTATTGAGTGAAAACATATTAATGAAAGTCTCTCAGCACAGTTATCAACATGCTGCCTCAGATGGTGGAAAGAAAAGCAGCATCCCTGGAGACAGACACAGTTGGGTGGCACATGCCTCTTCTACCTGGCTGCTCACCATCTCCAAAGAGGACAGTGCTTTCTCTTCACAGAGGTAAACAAATGAAGACCAGCCTCTGTGTCTACTGGCAAAACAAGTGTTCAAGTAAACTAGCTAACAGGACAGACATGGTTTAAAACCACGGACTGAAGAAAGAACATGTATTCATTTAAGTTAGGCAGCCAATGTAATGCCCTGATGGTATATCCATTTCACATGGGTCTATAAGCCTTGTTTCAAAATCATTTTTATTGTGTCAAAAATGTATATAGGTTATTTAACCAGTAAAAAAAGTGCCCATTTTCTCCTAGTGTGTTTCAGGAGTCATATAAACTACGTTCAAAAAAAGTAATTTGTGTAGAGGGATTTCTTTACTGTTTTGAGCAGTTTGCAATACATTGTGTTACTTCCTTTTCTAATTTGTCTTCTGATTTTTCCCATTGCAGGCAGTTTAAGAAATGTCAGCCTTGTCCTAAATTCTGTCTAACTGGAACAATAAAACAGTGAACACTTCAATTATGCTGTTTAGTTAAAAAATGTCATTATGACGCAAGTAAAGGAGTTGTACAAAGTACTTCAGGGCACAAACATAAGAAACTGCCACCAATTACTAGGACTACTTTTAAAAACTGCAAAATATGACTATTTTTGACATGTTATCAAAGAAGAATTTGTGTACTTTGCTACCTTCACAGCCCTTTGCTGATCTTAAGAATGCATTCAGGCTAACACCAGAAATTTTGACAATTTTTGTATTACTTCTACAGTTTTTAAAACTCTTGTGAATCTCTGATTGTCTTGTCAAAATAGATATCCCCTAAGTAAAAGTGAGGTCAAACTCCAGTTCACTGAGACCAGCAGCACTTTTGCAACAGGTCTGAGTAGAATACAGGCAGTGTGTTGCCTGTGTTTTGGTGATCATTGTCTCAGTGACTGAATGATAGATAAAACTCCTGAAAACTTAATATGCAGGTTTGACAGCAATGTGACAAGACAGTTTTTGGCCATGAACAACCAAGCATAATGGATTTGGCTCTGTCACAGGATAATATAAAACTGTGTGTTTAGTATCTCATGCAGGCATAAAGGGAAAGAGCTACTCAGCCCTCCTGTACTAGGTAGGTACTACCAGAATCTTAGTAATGATGGAATGAGAAATTAAGTTCAGCATCAGAAAGGTGTTAGATAACACATGCAGCTCCCATGGAAATGTAAACATGTTAGCTATAAAAAAAGGATGAAGTACCTTGTATCTGAGTGTGTGTACTGAATACCCACATCCAGTTGGATACTCACAGGGAAGTTTGGTGCATTTGGGTCCAGGAACTAACTTCTAATGAAATTCTGGAAATTCTTCTGCAATTTCTAGTCATCCAGGATGTGTAACAGAATGAGTGTAGATTTGCCGAGGCAATATACTCCAGGAAGTGTCCCTTACACAAATGAGCTTGACAGAATGAGGAATTTTCTCTCTAAAGTAATGTTTCTAAATTCATTTTCAGTCAGGAGAAAATGTAAGTGGCATCAGGAAGTGTATTGTAAACCATGCTGGCCACTGCCCTAAGGATTCAATTTTATAATTTGAAACTGATGAAGCAAGAGTCAATTCTAGGCAAATGTGGTCTGAGGACATGGCACCAGCTGAAGTAAGTGTAATGTGAAACAGTGAAAAGAGAAACCAATAGCCATCCTGCATGCAAAAGCCAGATGCTAAAAACTGGGTCATCCTTTCAAACTAACAGCCTTTTCATCACCTCCATACACATTCTCCACCAGCTCCGGATGTAAAATAAAAGATTTTTCTCCCAAATAAATTAATAAGACAGTATAAACAAAGGCATATAGACCATTCACAAATACTCTGTTGGCCACTGAACACACTGGAGCTGCCTTTGCTGATTAGCTGCATTAACAGCTGCAGTTTGGCTGCTGTGGAGGAGGGGTGTCCTTTAGCTGTGTGTTCTGCTTGGTGGCAGCAATGGTTGGATCCATCTCCAGGCTTTCTGACATCTTGTCACAGATGATATCCACAAGTCGCTCAAACGTCTGCTTGACATTAATGTTGTCCTTGGCACTTGTTTCAAAAAATTCAAATCCTAAGAAAATAAACAACATGTTTATGTTCAATGCATATTCCAGGGTCTCCAATAAGTATACAAACCTCTCTTGGGCAAAGAAGAGCAGAGATACAATCACAAAGCAAACATGAAAGCACACGCAAGAGAGAGTGGTACTGGAAGAGCAGTTAAAACTGTAGCACAACCAAAAGTAAGTACATTAGTGGTATTTGTTGTTACCAACCCAGACAGGAACAGGACAAAAACATTCCCTTGGACAAATTCTACTTAAAAATAGTTTAATTAAAAAATTGTCACCAGTTTAAGAGCATTATTATTTTAGAAATGCCCTATGTACCTACTCATTGAGAAGGAATAATCTACTGTTTCATCTCTATTCTGAACATTATTCAGCTGGAAACAGACACTTCCATTGTGTCATTAACCTGGTGCCAAAAAACCCAACTATATTTGGAAATAACCAGGTAAAGAAACAAGAAAGAAAAGTCAAAACTGCTGCAATTTGATATCTACTTATATTAGAGGTGAACCCATGGGAACAAAGGGACTCCCAATGCCATAAACCTAGCTAAAAAGGAAACAAAATACACAAATGCGTGAAAACCTCCTTAGTTTATGTGGAAGGACTTTTTTATCTATTCATTCCCAATGACTACTCCAAAGGCAAAAATCTGAGATATCCTTAACCCAGAAGGGACACTGGAAGCCTTTATAGAACAGAGCCAGCTCTTCTAAGCTCTTTTCTTCATGCCCATCTGTCCCATTTCTAATCTCCCATGTCTGCCTCCTTCCTCTAGGCAAGGTTTGCAACTTGCTGATAAGCCTGCAATACAGCAGGCTTCTGTCAGTGCTGGTTCCTCCCATGCTCCTGCTTCCCTTACAAAATATTTGCAGGAAAACTGTTTGTAATAAAAGACCGTCTAAAGAAATCATACTGGAAAGAGGTTTGAATCTACATGGCCTTTTAAATTAAGCTTGGTTTACACATCTCCTTTGTTCCAAACTAGATGGAAAGTGGGGAAAGCCAGTGTAACTTCACTTGCTGTGCTGCATGCAGGATAAGACTGTTCAGAATGCTTGGAGACAGCCTGGGGAAAAGAAGACTCTCGACATTTTCAGTGCTCTGTGTTAAAATCAGGCTGCAGCTCTAGTACAGCAACACAGTCAGATCATTCCACAAGTGTTAGTGTTAGTTCACAGGAAGCAGGAGGAAAGCAGCCATTCCAAAGAGGAACAAGCAGGACCAAAGAGCAGAAGGGTTGAGGGACAGTGAAAGAATGCCTGAGAAGCAGCACACCAAAGCACTGCAGAAGATTACAGGAAAAATAATGAATTTTAAGGACATTTATGACGGGAGCAGTTTTTACAGTTAACAAGACAGAATAATAAGCACATGGGATGATCACAAAATGGTAGATATGACAGGTATATGAGTCACAAAGAAGAGAGGAGAGCCATGTCAGGAAATACTGTACCATGAGACCCACTACCACAGTTAGGATGTTCTGCATAAAAACACTGTGAAAAACTCAGAGGCATCCATTCTCCAAGTAAAATAGAGGCATGCAGAGTGCTCAAGCACAAACATTCAGATAAAGTAAGACACTACAAATGTGGTGAAATCTCAGTTTCACTGGAATTTCAGTTAAGATTTTGATACAAGAAGGAAATTGCAGTCACAGTAATGGTGCAGCTGAAAATTAGGCTATGCCTGTATAAAAATCTCATCAATTTAGTCATTAATTACCTGAGCGATCCAGGGCCTCCCTGGTTAGACCCTGCATAGGTGAGACAATGCACTGACCCATGAGAAAATGACAGAACTCCCAGCTGCCTCCACAGTGAAGTGTTTTAGTCTTTACAGGAACTGTACAAGTAGGCAGCCCTGGAGACTCCCCCAGTCAGCCTCTTCTGTGCATAGACAATATGATAGGAACTATTTATATGCTTAAATCATAGAATAGTTAGGGTTAGAAAAGACCATAAGATCATCCAGTTCCAACCTGCCCCCAAAAGCAGGGACACCCCACACTAAACCATGCCACCCAAGGCTTCACCCAACCTGGCCTTGAACACTGCCAGGGATGGAGCAATCACAGCTTCTTTGGGCAACCCATTCCAGTGCCTCACCACAGTAAAGAATTTCTACCTTATATCCAATCTAAACCTCCTCTGTTTAAGTTTGAACCTGTTACCCCTTGTCCTGTCACTACAGTCCCTAATGAAGAGTTCGTGCTGATAAACATCCTAAGTAGAGGATGGGTTATGCTGGTGGGCTTCCCCCAGGCAGTTCCTGCTGTAGAATGGATTCAGCTGCACATAGGTAGGACTTGTAGTTGATCTGTGGTGTTGGAACTCTGTGGTATAGAAACAGTTATTGTAGATGCAGAAATGCTCACACAGAACAGTCTTTTGAAGCCAGTTAAGATGGTTAAGAAATGCTTTGTGTACAGTTTAAAGTAATCATTGCCAAATAATCATGGTATGTAGTGGGCAAGTAGGACTAGCTAGATTACAAGAATTAGCAGAACAAGAGCTCGCAGAATCTCATTTGGTGCAGCTGAAGACACCATTGCAAAGACCCTTGCAACAGAAGCTCATGTTGCCATCCATCCAGCCACTGAATGTTCTGCGCAGGAGATTCAGTTCCTCACTGACAGTTACCTTATGCCAAAGATTCAAGTAAATTAGAGAATTGTTTATTTTTCATTTGTTTGTTCAACAGAAACTCTATCTGTTAAACAGTTTCAAAGAGATATGGAGCATTTTTCCCCAGCAGAGTGTGCCTGTAATAAATAGCTGAATTCTGGTTGTTTTCCATTTTATGCAATATTTTGCAGAACTTGACCTTTTCTCTCCTCCTGACTCATCTTGCAATTATTTCACTAATAGTGCTTAGACACACTAAGCTTTTAAAATGCATGTGTATGAGGGCCCCAGATCTCTGTCTTTTAATTCTTTCTTCAGGTTTTTTTCCACTGCTCATTATTAACAGAGAAAAGATCTTCCACAACACTGTAAACCTGAAGAGAGGAAATTCTTTGGTGATGCCCATGATTCTGCTCAAAGAACAGCATGTTCCTACCACCTGTGATGATCTGCACTGTTTGATGTGGATGAGACCTATCAGAGCTGAGTACTGCAAAGAAATGACAAAGCCCAAGAGGCAAGCGGGTAAGTAAGGCAGAAGAGAACCTGGTTTCAGCTGGGATGGAGTTAATTTTCTTCCTAGCATCTGGTGCAGTGCTGTATTTCGGGTTTAGTATGAAAACAACACTGATAACACACTGATGTTTTTAGTTGTTGCTAAGTAGGGCTTATCCTTGTTAAGGACTTTTCAGCTCTGCCAATGAGGGGCTGTCCTGGGTTCAGCAGTCGCAGTCAGTTTTTCTTCTCTTTAGTAGCTGGTGTTTTGACTTAG
>NDXB01009423.1:0-42680 GCA_002631895.1 Agapornis roseicollis
TCGATGAGAAAATGAACATGAGCCAACTGCAGTGTGCACTTGCAGCCCAGAAAGCAACCGTATGCTGGGCTGCATCAAAAGCAGCGTGACCAGCATGTCAAAGGAGGTGATCCTGCCCTTCTACTCTGCTCTCGTGAGACCTCACCTGGAGGTCTATTGTGTGCAGTTCTGGTGTCCTCAACATAAAAAGGACATGGAGCTGTTGGAACAAGTCCAGAGGAGGGACACAAAGATGATCGGGGGACTGGAGCATCTCCCATATGAAGACGGGATGAGAGAGTTGGGGCTGTTCAGCCTGGAGAAGAGAAGGCTCCGTGGAGACCTCATAGCAGCCTTCCAGTATCTGAAGGGGGCCTATAGGGATGCTGGGGAGGGACTCTTCATTAGGGACTGTAGTGACAGGACAAGGGGTAACGGGTTCAAACTTAAACAGGNAGGGATGCTGGGGAGGGACTCTTCATTAGGGACTGTAGTGACAGGACAAGGGGTAACGGGTTCAAACTTAAAGAGAAGAGGTTTAGATTGGATCTAAGGAAGAAATTCTTTCCTGTTAGGGTGGTGAGATGCTGGAATGGGTTGGCCAGGGAGGCTGTGAGTGCTCCATCCCTGGCAGTGTTCAAGGCCAGGTTGAACAGAGCCTTGGATGACATGGTTTAGTGTGAGGTGTCCCTGCTTATGTCAGGGGGGTTGGAACTGGATGACCTTAAGGTCCTTTCCAACCCTAACTATTCTATGATTCTATGAATGTATTCTGGAGGCATAAGAGCATCCAGGTATCTACCTGAAGATGATCCTCTACGAGGTAGAGATACTCCTGGAGAGGATTTTATTTCTTCTTTAACCTTACACAGGTTAACCCTCCAGTTATCTCCCTCCTCACAAAATATGCAGCTACTCTTCACTAAGGGAGACTCCCACTGACTCACCCATTTTAATGTATCAATAGGTTTTCTCATTTCAGTAGGTTCTTTTCATTAAAATATCAAGCACTTTAGGTTATGAGTTTTTCACCACAATTAAAATAAAACTTAGCTGAAATGAAGAGTTCAAATTAAAGAGTTTCAATCATTGGAATGATTAAAACATTGATTCTGCAGCTTTAAACTTCCTTAGAGGTTTTATGGTTATGTCACTGTGATGCTTTCCCTCTGTCACAAATGGATCTTTCCACTTGAGTCCCACCCTTAAAGTCACTATGTGCTATTGATTCTCCAACACAAACTAGAGCTTCTTCATTAAATACTCTAAATTCATAAGGTTTATAGTCCCTTTAATACAGCTTTTTTAATAAAGACAAAAGTTTGTGTTGGAGCAGTAGCAGATAAAACAGGGGTTGGAAATGCAGCTGCACTGATCTGAATGAGGAAGAAATAAAAATACGCGTATTATTAAGAAATAATCATAATTAGACTTACCATCAAGACAGGACTGTAAATTATGGTTTAGCTGCCCTTATTGATCCAACATAAACAGTAGGAGCAAGCTGTGCTATGCAGGGGAGGGGAAAAAAGAAATGACTGTGGCATGTTTTAGATCCCCTGAGTCATCTTAGCTGGCACAGGGCAGAGTGAGTCAAAGCTGCTGTGTACAAAGCAAGGGGATGGACATGGGCTGAGCTGGCTGTGTCTTGTCAATAGCAGTTTAAAAAGGGATGCCTCAAAGATAATACATCATAAGTCTTCGGGGCCATGTTGTAGGAGAAGTCACAGTGTCCACAGATGCTTTCAGCCATTGTTTGCTGAGGTACCAAGCTCTTTTCTGTGCCTAAATGCATGGTACAAAGTGGTAAAGTTGTACAGCTCTGAAACTTTCTTTTGGGCAACTATACAATGCCAAACATGACTTTAATTAAAAGCATGGTATATACCTAATGTTCAAAATTTGAGATAAAGAGATATAGCACTGCAAGTCTTCACTATACCCACAGCAGATAAAACCAGGACCCACATCAGATGAAATCAGGACTGAGGCATCACTACATTAGAAACAAACATTATTAGATCAAGTAGGAGGTAGATATGAACCTACCTGAATCTTCACTGACTCTAGTTGAGCTGTAAAAATAGCTAACATCACCTGTGAATCAAAGCTGCTCATCTAAAGGAACTACCAAGAGGATGCTAGCATGTTAAGCACACACAGAAATGTCCATTTCTAGGTACAGGAAAAAGGAACTTCACACACTTGCAACACTCCTTGAGTCCCCAGAAAAATAAATGAACTATGACTTCTAATACTGCATTCAGCACATCTTTGGAAGAATCTGTATTGTTACAAAACAGGCATTTTGCTTCTGTGCAATAAGGCAAGGCACAGAACTTCAAAAGCTGGCTCACAGAGAGCTGGTCAAACTATGCAGTTTAACAAGGGGCTCCCTCAGTCCCCAAGACCATACAGTGACAGCAGTACATGCTGCTCTTCCAGGTGACACACCGAGATGCAGCCCTACACACATGCTTTTTACTGCTTCCCATTCAAAACTTAGTATCAGGCTCTATACTACAGGATAGGCATGACACCTCAGCCTCTTAACAGTAGCTATAAACCTTTTCTCCTTCTAAACCTATTAGGATGCAGGTAGGGGCAATAAAAATATGAGAACCAGGAGGAATCCTGCCATCATGAAAGAAACTTTCCTGTTCCTTTTCCAAATCTCTTATTTTGCCTCCCTTTTGGAGCTGAGAAAGCAACTTAGCCTGACGACTTTTAAAGACTGATGTAAAACATACACAGAGCACTAATTGCCCCAGAGCAGATCACTGACACTGAAGGCACATGCAAACGTGTAAATCTTGCCACAGTGTCTGCTTTAGGACATACAGGGGAAGGCATTGCAATCATGATAGAACATAGTACACAGAAGGCTTTATTTGCATTGAAGTCTTCCAGCAAAGAGAAATCCCTGCAAACATTGACTGTACTACATTAAAAACCATGGCATAATGTATTATTTCTACTTAATTGCGTTGCATTGTTTTATAGGTAGCTACTTAAACAGAAGGCAATAAAAGCCATATTCAAGAGACACTCAGAAAAATACAGGTAAATTCTCTTTCTTCTACTTTGTTCTTAAATCTAGAAATGATAAGTAGGTGGGTCTATATCCCGAATTGTAAAATTTAGGCAAGACTGTGTCTCCATTTGGAGGGGAGACATTGCACATAACATGGGAAAGAGTACATAAAGCCTGTTGGTACAGGAGACTGTGGGTAACGAAGTCATCACTGTACTCTTCTACTAGTGATTCACACAAAGTGATAGAATGACCCCAGAATAATAAAGGTAACTATGCATCTGTATTTCTTTATGCATAAATCCTTTTTGTCTTTGAAGTTTTGTGGAAAACAACTTTCAAAAAAAAAAGTAAGTTTAAAAAATAAGACAGGAACTACATTCCTCTGAATCCAGAGACACATTTGAAGATTATTTACCTCATAAATAATCATGAATCTCAGCTGAGTTGGGCACAGCTCTTGTTTCCATAAAGAAAACAAAATAAATAGCTATTAACAAAGATGTTTCTGGAGAAAGGTTATGGCACCCAACTGAGTTTTTATCCTCCAAACATTAGGATTCTAGACGGGTGGCAGACCACTACTAGTGCTGGCACTGCTATGTGTCCCAGGACAATCAGCTCAACATGTAGCTGGGGAAGTCCATAACACAGCTATCCCTCCCATAGTCATCATCCCAACTGTCAAACATGCATTAGAAAATACAAATTAGACAGCCAGACAGTCCTGAAATTAATGCCTAAGGACCAGGAGTCACATGCTACACTGGTTTAAATAAAAATTAATCCCATTTACTGAAATGGAGCTATACTGAAGCTTTGTCATTAAAAGTAAATACATTAAAAAAAGAAGATAGGTAACATTTAGTAGCTGAAATACTGTTGCAACACTATATGGAGCCAATGGTGTATACCAGCCAAAGTAGAACTTAACATGCTTTCATTTCTGTAAATAGTAGAAATACTGATCTGAGATTATTGACTTGTCTGCCCATGAACAAATGCAGCAGATGAACAGAGAAAAATGAGGAAGATACAGTCAAAGCATGATGGCTTCCACTGGGTAAAAATCACATTTACCTTTCCAAAACACAATCTGTACAATAATACAAAAGCAAGTTGTCTTCTCTTACCTTCTGCAAAAGGTTCCCATTCATAAAATCGACCCATAAATGGCTTGTTATTGTATGATGCACACTGCACCTCTCTAATATTTCTGCTGCTTTCAGGACACATCTGTTCAGGAAAAAAAGTCACATTATAGTCAATGGCAATGTTATTACTGCTTTCTTACTTATTTACTCTAGAAAGGTAATGAAGGCATTGCCAAATTCTAATCCAGATTAGATTAAAACAGGTAACAAACAGCGTGGTTTTTAGTAACAGTATCAAAAGTAAAAAAAAAGAAAGAATTTGTGAAGTTGAAGGAGCAAGAGTTGTACCAAAAAAGGCAATTTTTTTATCTAGCTGTCATTTTCCTCAGCAAAAAGATGACACTTCAAGATAAATGCAATAAATTACATCCAAATCATTTCCTGTCCACAATAGCTTCACATTTTTCATTATTAATTTTTTGGGCTCAGATTCAACAGAGTTGAAACACTGAACATAAATGCTTCCATAACTTACTAAAAGCTGGCCACACCAGCTTCTTCTCAGCCCATGCTTCAATACCATATTACCACTTTTTTATTTCTACATGCTGTTATTACAGTCATGTCCTGGGCTCAGCTGTAACACTACTTCGTATTTTAACCTGTGCCTCCAAATGCTTGCTTATGAGTTCTAGAAGCTAATAGTCGAAACAGCTTTCTATATACAAGCATCTGCACATACATACACACACATATTGAGGCAGGGCAAGTTTTACAGATAGAAGTTACATCTTTTTTAAACTCAGTTTCAACACAAGCCTTTGGCAGGAAAGCCTTGCTTAGATGTGAAGCAGATTCCAAAAGTAAATACAAGTTAAATACTTAATTACTTCGTTCTGTGTGTATCTTCACACTCAAGCAGTTACAGCAGAAGACTAAGTGTGTGTGGGCACACACAAAAGGGAGAAAGATTTCTAGAAAAGGTGGGGGTTAATTAGAACAATTTCTATGGTTGGCCAAGCTTTGGTCTCAGATGCATTCTTTTCAGGTAGCCTTTAGATTATCAAAATGGCTATTAAAAACACTATTCAAGAGCAATACAAACCACCTGAAAAACTGGACTAGAATAGCAGAATATTTTTTCCTATAGGAGACATTTCAAGGGAAATCTAGAGGCAACATTATACGAAAGCAGCATGGGTAAATAACTGTTTTTGAAGGGAACAGCAAGAGGATTAGTAAGAACAGCTCTTGTTGCAACTGCAATTCAGTTTTCTTACATCTGTATAGGGGAAAAAGATTGGTTGCCTTTGCAGTGAAAGCCAGCACACCAGAGGTCCCAGAGGAGTCTGCTTTGTATCCACCATCTCTATATGATGACGTTTGTAACTGGATCAGCAAGATGTTAAAGTCAAGAGCTTTCAAGTGGGCTATAAACTGTACCAAAGATATGCTTGGGGGAAGGTTCATGGACGACTTTATCTTCTATAAGAATCACAGTAACAAATCTTCTAGAATAAACACTGTCTCTGGCCAAACGGCCATCTGTGCTTTGTTCACCCACCCTTTGGAGATCTCCAAGTACATGCAAATATTGTTTCTTCAACAAACCTTCTAATAAAAAAATCCACAACTGAACAAAAAAGCCTTCTGAAAATAGGACAATGAGCCACCAAACTCCATTGGAAGGGTGGGACCAAAAGTCTTTCTAGTGGCACGCGCTGAAATCAAAGCTATATTCCCACAACTGAAATGCATATCCTTAGTTTGTGACAGCAATGCAGCAAGGGAAATTCAGCTGCAACAACCAACCAACCATGGCTAGGACCCTTACATTTTTCATGGAAACCAATTATAGCACATATCCCTAAGGTAAAGGGATGGAACCTGAGCTGGCATAAATGAGGGTCACCACATAAATTTACAGCAGAATGACATCAGTTTGCACCAACAAAGAATGCAGCCTGAAGGGCTTCTTTTTGGAATGCTCTTCCATTTTTTTTTTGGCACACATTTTCTGACAGCCTATTGTGAAGTTTTGTTGTTTCTTGTTTTTCCTTTTCTAAGCCCTGTGCTCTTGTGTACCAGTATTTCTGGCCCATAAACCATTTCCTGTACACCCTGTTCATACCAACTGCAGATAATGTATGAATAAAAAGACCAAGATATTCATTGCTGTTGCCAAAAAATAGTGACACCGGCCCCTTCTAAGATCGTTTTTATATAGCTACAGTTTCTGTTTTTAAACTTACTGAAAGTTACTCACAGGACAGAGGCCCCATTGCTTTAAAGCAGGACAAAGGGCTGACAAATACACTAAAAATTGTGTGGATCAAGCCAAAATCAGATGAAAAGGCTAACTCAGTAACATCTCTGCTATTTTAAAAGTCCCAACTCAGTCTTCTTTCCCTTATTTCTTTCATCAGATTTTAACTACAAAATAAAGTTGTGAGTAAAAATTGGAGAGTGTGACCTACAGATTATACTCATTTTACAATGTTTCATGAAACAGTTACCTGTCATGTACAACTAGTGAAACTTGCTACAGTTTATGAATCATCAAGGCTTAAAAAAGTTAAACTATGTTCTGTGTTATACACTAGTTACCATCTATACACCATTTATTACCCCTGCCTAACTTCTTAATGCATAGCTGAATGAAATGACAGTTTTATGCCATGTCCTGCTCAGCCCCCCTGAAAATAAAATCCCTGAGCTTTTTACAGAAGACCTAAGAGTGCCAGGCACTTTCTCTCAGCCTCTATGTACTCTGAGTACGCAACCTACCTTTACACTTTTAATTTTATTACTGTCTGTGTCACAAACACATATAGCTTGACTATAAAACTCCAAAAAGACAGCAACAAGCATTGGTGTGAGATGAAAATGCCGAAAAAAGCTCATATTTACAATGTCTATTAGTTGTACTTCACTATTTGCTTGCCAGCTCACACACTCAGCTGAGAGACACAGAGCTTACTGAGGACAGATCAGGCTGTCCCATAGCACCATATGCAGCAGGTCCCACCTGTGCTTGGCTCACACTCTGTCCAAGGGCCTGCCCATGGCAAATACCTACACTTTTCCTGGCCCCCTCCCAAACAAACAGCAATTTTGCTTTAAAAAGCAGGCATGTTGGCACGTTTACAGATCAAGAATGTTCCTGTGGCTAAGCCAGAGTACTAGGATTTAAACAACCTGGATCTCCTTCCAAAAATCTCCCAGAGGCTTTCAGAATGAACTTTGCTAAAATATTTAGCCTTACTGCGTGATTCCCCCTATGCGATATGAGGGTATTAGGATTATGCTGCCTCGTAGGGACTTGAAAAGTTTTGTTGAAAACAGAATATTGACTTTATTCAATGCTTTTTTAATGACAGATCTGGAATTAATAGTTTTTTCCACAAAAACTTAAGTTTCTTTTGTGATTACTGAAAGAGCTACCTGAAGTTTTTATAGGCGGGTTGATAAAAAAACAGGATGGCTCCTTTGGGTGTTTGTAACAAAGAAAAGAACAGAAACAAAATCTCCTTTTTTAACCAGGTCTGTGGAGGCCAGATAGGCAAAACATAATTTTCTATGGGTTTAGATGATGTCTCTCCTAATTAAAACATGCTGCTTGGAAAAAAACAATGCTGTAAAGTAAGCACGCAGGACCTTCAAAGTAATGGACATTTTCTCACCAGGCAAGATGCTTTCAGAGCTTCCACTGCTGCATTTTGACGCAGCTGTTTCAATGATTATGACATCCTGGACCACTTTTCTTCCTGTACTTTCAGAACGTGAAATTAACAGCAGCAGCACAGCACTGTGTTGATGAGGCATGCAGTGCTTATGACAAAACATTTTAGAAATATCCTTTTGTGGTTTTGGACCTTAGGTCAAAATTCTTGAAATGCATCTGTCTGCAGCTGACAGAAACTTTGTACTTCTGAAATAGTAGCTTTATTTATGCCTCAGTTTCATCTGAGACACACAGTTAAGAAAATATTCTGAGGACAACAATACAGAGTACTTCTCTTTGCCATTCTCATTACAGCACTCTTAATATGATAGTACAACTAAGACTGTAAAACAAAGAAACCATCCTACTTGCTTTTTAGCTTTTGGGAAACATTTGAAAAGCACAGGGTTTTAACCAATCTTCAACACCTTGGTTAATTAATGAAGTGTTGGCAAAGCACCAGAAAATTATCAGTCTGCCAGCAGATGTACACTCACACTGGATGCAAGCCTGCCATTAGCAAAGCTGTTTTAAAGCTGCACTGAGATAATGCACTTCTGGAAATGCAGAAATGGGCCATTTCAATCCTGAAACCACCTCTAAAGGCAATTAAAACACTGACTAAGATTTTTGGCACTGTTTCATTTTTATGACCTACAGTCACCAGACAGGCCCTATAGTCATTCTGGATTCTCCAGACTCAGGCATAATTCACAAGTCATGTTTTCTGTGTGTACAATACTATATATTAAATTAAGTCCAAGTTGTACTAGTTGTACTCCAGTTTTCATTTCCTGCAGTGGGTCTATCTAATCATATTAATCCTTTACACATTCCAAAGGATAAACACATCTCCAAAGAAAGTTAATTAAAATACTTGTTTCTGAAGCAGTAATCTGAAGATTCTTCTTTCATTTTCAGAACATACTCTTAAAGGCAGCAAGTCCTTGCAATATGCAGACTATATACATTCCAATTCTTTACACAACAATCCTCCATGTCTGCAGCGAACTTCCATTCTGAAGTGGCTTCTTCCTCCTGAAGCCTGTGGAAGTTCTGTGTCCACATCTAAAAGCAGAATCTTGAGTCATTCAAATTTTAATTCTTCTGCTAAGTTTTTTCTCATTGCCAAGAACCACAGACACCCCTATCAGTGTTGCTTAGGATCAAAGCAAACTACTTTTGTCTAGCTGAAAACACACTGAAAGACCTCCAGAATTTAAACTACTGGAGATGCTTTTATTCCCCTAATAGTTCTAACTTTTAAAAACAGCAACAAAACATTAAGATAATAGCCTACCTACTACAGAAAGAAATAAGGTCCATTGAATGTGTCTAGATACCTATGGCACAAAATATCAGGCAGGGGTTTTATTCAAATGGAATTGGTGCTTCTGAAAAACAAAAACATGTGAGAAACTTTAAAACACTACATGTTAAAAATAATGTGAAGGGCAGCTCTGCAGTAAAACCAGCACTAGCCAGCTCTAGTTACAGTCCATGGCCACAGACAGTACACCATGAATGTCTGGCTTGAAAATGGAATAAAAATTAACATCTGTGAATGCACTGGTATCTGGACAAGTTTATGGGGAATGAGCACCTGTATTGCTGAAATGTCAGCACTGCCTGAAGCTATGAATTTACACCTACATGTCTGTTGCAGTGGAGATTAAGGTTAGTTATGACAATCGTCATAAACTACTAACTTTCATTACTGACCAGAGAGAGTTTCTGAAGCAATGCTGCGCCTAAGGGAGCAAGTAATACAGGGTTACAGCCTTTCTTTTTACCCTCAGTGTTTTCAAGGGACTGCCTGTCATAGATGGAAAAGACCTCAGAGGTGTGCACAATACAAAATCATTCTATTTCCGCCCACAGCCCATGCAGCTAGGAATGCGAGTGTGTTAGGAAAAAGGAAAATGGTCCATGGTAGAGCTGTACAGTGGGGTGCCTGCCTTCCCTGAGGTATGTGCTGGCTACCACTGCCATGGGTAAGAGAACTGCTACCATCTCAGTCTGGAACTTAAGAACCCTTTTTTCAATGAATGATTTCAGCTTTGCACTAAGAAAGTCCTCTAAATTTAACCAGAAAAGTCTTTAAAGTGTTACCCAAACCTAATCTTTAACAACTTTGTAATGTATCAAACAAATAAGGCATTAATGCATACCATGGCAAGTGCATCTGTCACTTTCCCTTCCGTAACACTTTACAAATGAAAACACCGTATGTCTAACAATAGGGAAGAAAGATCAACCCAACAGATGGAAAAAGAAGTATTTCTTTTTAACTTTACAGGTTTGTGGCTTTTTTTTAGATTCTCACTGACAGACCCCTGTGATTAGGTTGAAATAACTTATTTTATTTAAGAGTTTCAACAACTTGTAAAAGATTCAAGTCCAGTTTTGGTTTTCTTAAATAAAATGTTAGTCACTCACTCATCCCACACAAAGCATCTACACTGATCTAATGTGCATGACTGGGAACATTTGGCACTGTAAGCTTAGGAGGGGCTCACCAAAAACCTAAACTAGGAAAATTAACAGTTCCTCAGTAGTATCAAAAATGTGTCAAGGAAGTCATCCATTTCTGTTTATTGCTAAGATTTTACAAATGCTATTCCAAAGTAACCAAACCAAATAATCAAACAACAATACAATCTGAGAAAGAATAAAAGGTTTCTAAAAAATCTAAGTTGAAAAATCAGAAAATGGAAGACAAATACCGAAAACAGACCTTGCTGGCACAGACCATCATCTGGTGTAAAGCGATATGCAAGCATGTTATGGAAGGCAGAGCTATGTCAATTCACACCTGTCAACGATCCAGCCAGTTGACTGTTGCTAGTCTTCTTTTTGATCCAGCAAAAGACCAGAAGACTGTCAACCCATTCCAATGCCTTTTTTTCAAAATGTAGTTACTATTTTACTGTCACAAATTTCTTTTAGTGCCCAGTTCCCTGAGCAAAGTAGTACTTCAGTATTGAGACTGGGGTGCACACAGAATGTTCCTTACGTGATCCCAATCAAGCATTGAAAGGATGGCATTTGCAACAGAAATCATAACTACTCTGTACAACAGCTGTTCTCAGTCTCAGCAGTGGTATCATTTTTCTATGTAAATATTAAAAAATCCACAAAACGTAAGAATCCCTTCATTCAAATATCTATTTTTAGAAACACTACATAATGCTTAAGGTGCTTAAACTGCACACTATTGCCTCATTTAATGCAAAATCAATGAAAAGTTATTTCCATTTGACACAGCCTGGCTCAAAGTCTGAAGAATGCCTTAACATGAAAGCTTTCAGTCTCACTGCAGATTCAGTGTCTCATCTATCTACATTGTTTAACCATATCTGAAAAACAGAGCATGTTTTAATAGTATTCCTCAGAAAATGTACGGTTTATGTACTAAAGATATTTTAATATATAAGTAACAAGCTTTATACTAGAAAAATCAGCCACTCCAAAACTCTTTTTGAAAGGCCCCACCAATGCCAGCTTTGAAAAAGCCCTGACACAAACTCATACTTGATGTAACTCTAGTGAAATCAACAGACTTCAAGCGAAGATGATATCTCTAATCCTTGTAGTTTGTAGAAAACTATGTCAACACAATAAAACATCTACTTTAGTGTTTCCAGCAGTATTTAATTTTTAAAAAACAATGTTCTTGGAACAGCCTATTCTTTTTGGGGTGCAGTCTATGTCACGTAGGTTTTGGTATACTCTTTTATTCTATCAGCTTCATCAGGAGAAGGAAATAATCCTTTATGAGTTTTCTGTATGAAAGCCTCATCAATTTAAATGGAAATTCAATTTCATGCATTCCATTTAAATGACTGGCCTTTGTGTGGGAGGAAGGACTACCTGAATGATTCTAGCAGAAGGGCTGAAAGCTTAGGAAAGTTTGATTTGTATTACCATAATATTCCACTTTCTAAAAATTCTTATAACAGCAGTAATCACCATATTCTTAGAGAAAGATTTCTATTCTATCCGACAACCTGTCGCCTCACAAGCCTTCTGTTGCAGGCAACAGAAATGTTTATGCAGTGCTTTATGAGGCACAAAAGTTACATTCAGGGTGAATTCTGTTACGTCCATTAAGAGAATGCATTTTGTTCTTTTTTGATTAAAAAAAAAATAATAACACAGATAGATAAAAACCCCTACCTACAATGTGGAACAATTCGTTTTCCACAAAAAGTGAAAACTTACAGATCATCATTAAAGCACCTTAAAAATAACTGAGTTTGCAGGAGCCAAATGTAACAGGAATTACAGCAATATTCATATTTTAGAGCTCTTGTTTCCAACAAAAATTAGGTTCTGATACAACACGCACCATTTGTGCAATATATTCTTTCTTCACAGGTCATACTAATTAAAGAGAAAAAAAGGCACCTTTAACTAGCAGATACATTTACCATATTTTACAATACTTTGGTAGAGCTACAGCTGGTAGCACTGTCCATTTACTTATGAATTTGTCAAACTTTAACTGTTCAAACTCAAACTTTCCACTCCTGGTATCTGTCTTAGTCTCATTTTTTTGACTGAAGTTTTTCATCCCAAGAAGGAGTCTGAAGGGAGACAAGAGGGGGAAATGCTTTATTTTTTTTTTCCCATGCTTCAAAGATTCTGATAACATTTTTTTTTTTTTTTTCAAAATAGAAGTGCCTGTTTTATTTAATGAGCAAAATGAAGTCGGCCAAGAAAGTGGGTTTGTGTCAAGAATGCATCCTCTGCCTTTACATGGTAATCTACCCAAATAAAGCCAGGCCACAAGATTCTGAAGAAATGCTGATAATCATACTCTGTACACGTTGAGTCAAAACTTGTTAAAGTTCCACTGCTAAACTGATGGAACAATCTGTTTATAAGACATGTATTCCACCTCTGAGGCTAAAAGAGGCTGAGAAGTTTTCCAGCAACTATAGGTATGTGGCTCCTGAGGTCTGTATCAGGGGCAGGCACTGGAAATTAAAACAACTCTTTGCGCTTAATGGCCCCTTCAGCCTGTTGCAGGCAGCATGGACAAAGCAAGGAAGAGGCCTAATGCAAATGCCTGTACCTAAAATACATGGAATACTTCGGAAAACATTAGGACTTAGGACTGGTATTGAAGATATGAGATTAGATGATCAAGCCAGCTGAAGAAGGTACTGAGAAGAAAAAAAGTGAAACTGGAAAGAAGCTGGGGAACCTAAGTAGAAGAAGGAGAAACTGGAGGCAGAAGAAATGGAGAGAAGAACTGGAAAATATTAAACAAGGTACTAAGAGAGTGAGAAGTGAGACAGAGCAAGAAAATACAGTGGGACCACTTCTGCAAGAGGGAAGTAGCAGAGAGCGGCTGTATTTGGAGGAACGGCAGAAAGAGTTGTGAGAAAAACCGGTGAACACCATGGCAAAGCATTTCATTGCCCTGTAGAGTAGTAGAGGGCAAATGCCTTCTGCCATTAGCTCAACTGCAGTGGTCTGATGAGTCCTGTGAACAGTGATGGATCGCATGATGGCATTCTGGTTTTGAAGGCTATTGCGGTTTTGTTTTAAAACTATGAAGTTACACACAATAAGTCAGAGGACATTAAAAGAATGTTTAACCTCAATTTTGAAGGGATTGTCCATACAATTACTATATAATTTGGCCCTTTCTTTTCCTGCGAGGTCAAATCTCAACTATATGATTACATGCTCTTTTTTCCATATGATCTGCAACTCATTCAGTGCGCAGAATGGACTTACTCTGGGGATAATCAGGAATGTTAGGTTAGAAGAGTTATTTACATAATGTGTCTTAGTGACTATAGAAGCTAGTAAGCATACAATGGACATAGAGAATAAGGAACACGAAAGACAGTCTGCAATTTGTGGAACTAGCTACTCTACTAGCTTGAGTGGAAAACATCACATATGGTGCAACTTACTTAATCCAGTCCTTTCTCAGTTTGTGCTTTCCACTCTGGGGTCTGACTGAAAACCTCCAAATTTGATTTCCAGCTGAGCTGTGAAATCATAATTAGAGTTTTGGCCAATGCAAATTTTGCTTTGACATTGTTAAGTAATAAATAGATAATGAACACAGGAGAAAAAAAAATAATCTAATCTCCATTACTCAACATGAAGCATTAAATTATTGAATGCCTTTTTTAAATCACATTCTTCCATATCTCAGTTCCATTTTTTATAGTAAAGATTAGATCTTGCTGTCACACAGCAGCTTTGTGAATGTTAAATCAAACACTGTAGTAATAGTATCAATGACTAGTCCTAGAGAACCTCATCTTCTGCGAGGAGCATTTTAAGGCAGGGAGCCAAAGGCTGAATAATAAAAATAACAACACTGAGTAGTGTGTTACTAATAACTGTTGGTCTAGGCAGGGTCCCTGGGGTAAAATAATAAATTATAAGGTAATTAAACAATTTTCCTTAACAGACAAGATTTACCATAGGATTGCTGACAAACTTCTAGTGCTGAAAGCTCTAAATCTTTCCAGGTTTGACTTCTTCATGTTAGAGAGTCCTTTTAATGGCACTTTGCTGCTCAAACTGAAACTACGCACCATCACAAAATACTGTCATCAAAAAGTAACCCAAAGTGAGGTCTAAAACCAGCTGTCAAGATAATTAATATGCTTGCTATCTTTAACAAATGATAATGCAAACAGAAATACAGAGAAAAAACAGTACATTGTTTGGCTGGAAAGTTACTGAATGTGAAGCCAAAACCCAAAGATAGTTTGCAGAAAAAAGCAGGGGATGTTTCACTGGCTTCTTCCCTCTACAGATCATCCACTGCCTCTCCAATACTGCAGTAACAGATACAGAACATACAGGATTGGCTTTTCCACAAAGAAAAGTCAAGAGTCTGAAGATAAACAGACTTAGCAACATATCACTAGAAAGAAACTATTTTATTCATTACACTTGCATGTCTCTGTGCAAGCAATATGCTGCATGCAAAGGTGTTTCTTCTGGACAAACACACAGCACACTTGATGAACATCTGACAGCAGGTGTTTTCTATACCTGCCATTAACGAGAATAGTAAAAAAATATTCATAAGTACAATGTTTAAAAAGAAAAATTGTAAATTAATTGAGGGATTTCCCCTGATCCAAGTTTGCAGACATTTGCAGCTTCCTCTGCATCGAAAACCTGGATGCAATTAAACTAACATGGATAAAATGCAAATTTTTTGTTCCTTATAGGAGTGTTGAATAATTATGCTCAGAATTTCAAGCAAAGACTTTTGCCAACACAAATTGACAAAAAGAAACAAAGACAAGCTGGAATGTCTTTAAATATCTCCCACAACACTTGTCTATATTGATAAATGACAACTACTCAAACTTACATTACCCTATTAAGCAAATCTACAATATGCCAGGAATGCAAATGTCTGACTGCAAGTCTGAAGTCCCAAGTTTCACTTATCCACTTCCTCTTCAAAGCTTGGCACAGAGGTTATGTCTGAACAACAACCAGGCCCCTCATCTAAATCACCCTGATCACCCTGCAGTCATGGTTTAGTGTGGAACAACAAAAATCACTGCATTTCAACAAGCACCCAAATGAAGTTTCCAACTCCACAGTATTTTGAGTGCTAATGCTGCTATTCAGAACTGATGAAGTGATTAGATAACTGGATCTTTTCCCTCTTTCCTCTTCTCCATGACACAGGCTTTTCATTTACTATAAGAGTAAGAATGGTAACTTCTCAGACAATTCCAATTGCTGTGTGAAGCCTACCATTCACAGTTCACTGGGAAGTTAGGAAACAAATGTTTTAGGCAACTGAGAGGCATTTTGGTTCTGACTCTGATGCACGTAGAAGAATTATTAACATTTTATATCAGGTTATTGCTACGCATAAATGAGGGTCTGAATTTTCAGCTGTTCTTAGACACAAATTAACTTCAACCAGTACAGTGACTTCTCCAGCTTCATCCTTTAACAGGCTCAGAACTAATAAAAAAAACCTTAGAGAAGAAAAATGCAGCACACTGCTTCCTGCAGTATCATCCATTCTGAAGCACTACTGCTAGCCACACCTTTGGAAATACTTCTGTACATTAAAAATCAAGAACATACATATTGGGAAGTTGACAGAGCCTCTGGAAAATTTAGCTCCCAGAGAGCTCAAGCTAAACCCCAAACATATTAATGGTGCTAAATGTATACAAATTTTCTAACTCCTATGCTAAAATATGGTAATTGTCTGTCACTTATAAGCACCAAGAACAGACAAGAGAATTGACTGTGATACTTAGGAGCAATGGCATGAATTGCTCCTAATTCAAAAAGGATTTGAAAACTTTAGGTTGAACATCACAATGTTATTCAGACATTTTTACAAGAGGAGCAATTTTTTATATGACACTAACCGTGGTCCATTGTCCTGAGTTACGTTCATAATGGCTTGAGATATCTCATATTTACTTTGAAGTTACGTATGGCACTGTTCCAAAAGCACTACTGTTCTCTATGGAGTAAATATAATTGCAGTCAGCATGGCTCCTCACTACAGATTTTCCAAATTGATGGTGTGAATCCCACTTCTTCTTTTATAACATTTCAGTGGGTGAAAGGGTTGGTTCCATTCATTAAAGATCAGAACTCAAACTAGAAGCATGTCCCAAAACGCCTCAATCATAAAAAAGTTCGTTCTGCATGACCCAAGGCATTGACTCATTCTGGTGAGGTTGGCATTTCTTGCCTTAAAACATTTAATTATTCTGTGTGTAAACTGAACATTAAAGTTTCTTCCTGTGCCTTTTGGATAATGCCCCTGTGCTTTTTGTAGACTTTTATTACTGACACACACTCTCAAAATTTATCTTCCTGTGGAATATTTCTGGTTTATTGCCTTAAGGTGTTTATCCAAGACTCCACTATGTTTTATTTATACCTTAATAAGTTGTCTTTGGAGAATGACAAAAATCTCATCATTTCTGTTAGAGATCCCACAGGTCATTTCTCCTGACCTGGAGAATACAGGTTATGACTGTAGCCATGTATACATTAAAAATTTTAGCTGCACCTATCCTTTTAGTCTGTTTCTATAGTTCTTGGCATAACAGGTCATTAAATCATGACTCTAGATGCTAACTTAAAGTAACTTAGATTTATTAAACAAAGCAATTGACTTTTCAATTAAAACCATAAGCCTCTGGACATCAATTTTTTATGAATTGTGTGGTTCTGGCCTTATTGAACATTTATGAAGTTAGGAAGCAATTAACCTAGTAATAAATAATGTAAAACAGCTAACTTAGTGTTCTGTTACTGGCACACTTGTAGAATAAACTATTTGAGAGAGCTTCTAAAGTTATCCCAACATATTTTTCCTAATGATTTAAGGCAGACAGTTTCTCATAATTAAGTTCTAACAGGAACATCATAATGCAAAACATTTTCTAACACAGTTTTCTCAGTTGTTGAAGAGGATGTCATAAAGCCACAGTGCAGAGATGCAGAGGAGAAAACTGTGGTCCAAGAACTTAATCGAAGACGTCTCTATGTGGTTTTTTTTTATACAATGGGCAACTGATAGAACTGCGTAGGATATTTTACAAGCACTATCTCTGTGCCTCTGCCTGGTGAGTTAACACCCCATTAGTGGCAACACGTTCTGAATTAATATTTACACAATTCTGCTTCAAATACCAAAATAGCCAAAGAAAGAACAGCACAACCCAAAGTAACATAAGCTTTTAATAAGTTTCCTATACAGCCACAGAATGACAAGCTACCAAATGTACAAACAATCCCACAGTGTTTGCAGGGAAAATTCCTCACAAAGTCAAAGTTAAATTTCCTCAGGAAAAGATATGTCATCATAACCCTGCTTTACCACTTCTGTCAAACACCTACTCTATGCAAATACCAAAATGAAAATAAATAAACCACACAGCAGCTCTTTGGGAGTAAGAAAGGGCTTTTCAGTTGAAAAAGAAAAAAAAAAAAAAAAACCACACAAAAACCATTTGGGAGTAAAAAAAGGCTTTTCAGTTGAAAAAAAAAAAAAAAAACCACACAAAAACCATTTGGGAGTAAAAAAAGGCTTTTCAGTTGAAAAAAAAAAAAAAAAAAAAAAGCACTCCTAAAAACACGTGGTCTTCTATTTGTCTTCACCTCAGTTTATGAACACATCCTCACAGGCCCCATATCACTTCTGAAAAGAACTGTCTGGCAATTACCATTTCTGTTCCATACAACATTTCTACTTCTACCTTTCTTAAAACTTGAAACGTTGAAAATGTTTCATTTTCTGTAGTGTAGAAAACTTTCAAAAATGCCTGGTCAGAATGCCAGCAAGCTGGTGAAACATCCTGAGATCCCAGGTGCCAAGGGAACCTGCCATGGCCTACGTATATGCTTAGGTGACAGAAGAACAAAGCAGTCCTTAATGGACTCGACATATTCCTGCAGAACACTTCAATTCTATTTAATTAGGGTTCTGCTTTCTAAAAAGTCTTTCAGTGGGAAAGTGTTAATACACACCAGTCAAAATTAGTATCATTAGCATCATTACTATTCTCTAGGAAATTAAATATACTAATTCACCCCATCATGGTAGATCTGGGGATTGGCCCTGAGCCTTTTACTTCAACAGTAAAACCTCTTTCCATTTCCAAAACTGCTTTTCAGATACTTTGCATTCCATGCAAAGATGCCATTCGCAAATGCTCTACACACAGGAACACAAATCCAAGTTCAGAACTTGTATTCAGAACCAAAAGCTGGATTTTCCATAGCTGTACTACTAGAGTAATAATATGTATAGCTTAAGAGTGAGGGTAAGAAAGTAAAAGTAATCACTGTGTTCTGATTCTACCTATTCCCTGTGTACACTGCCCAAGCAACTTGCAGCCTGAATTTAATTCAGAAATATATTCTCACAAAGAGCTAGTGACTTGGCAATGCTTAAGACAGTTAATAACATAAAGTGCTCAGTAAACAAATGTTCCATTTGAGTTGCTTCCTTTGTGCTGGTAACAAACAACCCAAACAAGACTGCATTCAAATCCGACATCACCCACACCGCTGTATAATTCTCCCTCCTGTAATGCAGAGGGAAGTAAGGAAGATTTACTCATCACTCCCCCATCTTGGAGGACCACAGATTACATTTGAAGAATATTATTGTACTGCAAACATCTTATGGTTTCAGTTAGATCTGACAGCACTGTTTGTGTGTAAAGGACAGATGTTTGCCCCCTATTCCCTGCTGAAGGAGGTGACAGGCAGCTGTATATTCTGAGGTGAATGCATACAAAGCTTATACGCAAGCTGCTGAAGAGGAGAAGCCACTTCTACAATAAGAAAATAGGTTTAATGACCTGCAAAAACACTTGAACAAACACAAGCACTCTAAGGTTCTCCCTAACCAAACCCCGCAAGTTAAACTTTTACGAACCAAGCTGTCAGTCATGTAAAATGAGTTCAGCTATTAATGAAAAAACAATCAGTGTACAATAATGAGGAAATGACCTAATGGACCAAGGCAGATTGACTTAATTTGTTATTAATTAACTGCCCTAAGGAGAAAATGTAGAGGGAGTGGCCAAACACATGGATAACCATTAACAGAATATTTTCCACTCAATAAGTGAGATTTTCATTTTTGGTATGAACCAGGAAGTATTAAAAAAGAAAAAAGAAAAAGAAAGAGAAAAATACTGTTCTCTGCATGCTGACAAGACCACTGGTTCATGTCACTGCTGATAAATTAAATTAAAGCCCAGATACAGAAGCATTTAATCAGGAAAAACAAGCAAACAAGTGAAACACTATGGGCCTTGTTTTGCTCCTGTCTGGGCCTTTATACTGAAAATGTTCTTAGCAACTTTTTTATAATTATATTAATTAATGCATTCTATGGAGAAAACTAACTTTGAATAGCAATTACAGCTTCTCAGAGGGAAAGAGAAATGTCACAGAATAAAGAACACCGCTACGTAGAGCTCCATGCCTAGGAGAAGCTACATAATCTACAATTTCAATCTGTTATTAAAAGTCTCCTGTAATATAAATTATTTCTTTCTAGCTGCATTTAAACATGCAACAAGGGCAATAATGCAGCAACAGTACAGTATGTTCACTTATTTTTGCTCTTAGTCTATAGAATACTTCTGTTTTAGCAACAGTTTCTAAAATTGGCATGAAGTTATTTTCACTCCTGTTCCCCTACCACCAAAAGAAATCTGTCAATGGCCAGACCACTCATCATACTGACCTGCATGGTTTGCCACTGTCTAATTCACAAGCTCAGAGTCCTCCTTTCTCCAGCCTACTTGTCATTTTCAACAAATTTCCTCTACAACCCTTCCTTCTCCATACCTTGGCCATCTGGGATTACGTCTTTCTTCTAGCTCATTTCTAACTTCCTCACCTCTCACCCCTTTTCCTCTGAAAAGAGATCTTTCCTGGAAAGGATCTTGTTACATTCCTGAAGTTAAGCAGAATGCTGTCCAGCTTCTTGCCTTGATGTAGTAGGGGATGAAGTAAAGACTGGGATATTTGTGTACTGCACTGAGCAAATTCAGTACAGAAAACTTTCCAAATTAATGCTCATGTACTAAGTTCATTTCCCATTTCCTTCAAAAAACAGCGTTTTTCAAAAGAGCCATTTGTACCAGAGACTATTCTCAGAGGCTCAAATTAGCCCTTTCATGTTTTCCATTTCAGACAAACACACTAAAAGTTTCCTGACATTAGAGCTCTGCAATCAATTGCTCTAGTTCCAAATCAATGGACTTTATTCATAAATAAAGCAGATGTAATAACTGCTACACTGAGACAGAAAAAGCACTCCTCTGCTTTGTTTAGGTCATGGTTTTTTTTATCCTGATCATATGTTCTGTTGCTACATCTCCACTGTGCACGCTTCCACTAAACAAAACAGGATTTCAAAGAGGCAGAAGAATCAAATGTGCACCCACTCAGAAAAATATGGCCTGTTGTTTAAACATATTGAGACCACTCGACCATCCTGCTTCTAATATCCAAATACAAGCTTCTTCAAGTTTGCAACATTAAGTTAGGTTAGTAGCCTGTATAAAACACAAATATTAGGAAGACATACTTTAGGAAATACTAAAGTGACACTGCCAGAAACTGAGACTTTTAGCAGAATAAAAATTGCAAAACCTCACTACCTCCCACATAGAATGGGAGACTGCCTGAGAGGACAGAGCTACACCCAGCCAAACATTTTGAATGAAGTAATAACAGAGTAAGTTTTACTTAAAAATTAACACAGAACACATTTTCTCTCCAATAAACTAGGAAGACAAAAATCAAAGCATGTAAAGCTTGAATACTGGTAAAAGTAGCATCTGTTACAGAACACACACACCACCATGGAAAGATTCTGGTGTGATCTAGGCTACTAGGTGCTGGCTCCAAATAGTATTTGAGCATGACTAGCACTCCCAAAAGGTTAGCCTTATCTTATGGGATTCAGAAGTAGGGAATCTTCTTAACATGGCCAACCCTAACTCAATTTTTCCATTTCTTACATGGAAAAATGTTATAATTGTCTGTGACCCAACTTCTCCTTTTATCTAATTAGAATTTTACATATTGGTAGATTAGCAACTGCTTAAACGCCTTGAAGTTATGGTATTAGGTAGCTATAATACGATGCATCTACTTTCAGTTTTCCCCAAGACACTAAAATAAGTTAAAAAAATTAATTCATTAATTAGAGACAGTGTTCAGCTTTACTTCTTGACTATGTGAACATTTAGCATATTAGGGAAAACCAACAACAGCCCAGCAAATTAAATATAGGAAAACCAGACTTACATTGGTGTTGCAGAGCTTATATTGCTTGTAAGTGCCAATGCACACAATTGCTGCAGCCCTTTGAGGCTGAGGCTGACCCTGAACTGTCTGGTGTGATGCAGACCCATGATGATTTGAGTCACTGCTGTGAAACAGGCTTTGAGATACAGGAAACGAAGATGACTGATAAACTGACGGTCCCAGTGCTTGATGTCCAGCCTGAGGCCCACTTTCTTCTTGATAAAGATTCCCATGTTGAAGTGAAGGACTAGCTCCCTGACTGTAAGTGTTCATGAGACTTGGACTCTGATGAAATACGTGGTTCCTAGATGACTGTCGCTGTCTCCGAAGTTTCTGAGGCTGCTGACCGGTGTCAGTTTGTAAAGGTAAAATGTAAGGCACTTTTCCATATCCATACTTTCCTGGACCAATAGGATTTCTATTTCTGCTTCTAAAAACAGAGAAAGCGAGAGAAAACAGTTACTGAATTTGTAAGTGAAGAAGCAGTTATTAACATGAATTGTAATTTGCCAGAGCTACTCACTGCAGGGCAACAGAAATTTCTATCTTTTTTACAGAAAACATGTACAAGCTGGACACTTGCTTTGTGTTCTGGGAATCTATGAAAAAGTCTACTGACTGAACTAAATCCTAGGCCTCCTTTGGCTGGGATTCACATGGGAAGTCACTTAGTGTCAACTAGCAAAATGGCTAGGTATGGTATAAAGTAGGAGTTTGGAGGGAGGTGGTTGCTGTTCCCCTAGGTCTCTCCTTTAAAATAGAAATTCATAAAATCAAAGCTGTATATTCCTAAAATTCATAACCATGTTTCTGAGGAGCTTGAGATCTGTAACAGCAGGAAAACCCTACTATGGATTTGAGTAATGACAGAAGAAAATCTGAATTCAATATGGTGAAGATTGTTAAATATTTTATATCTGTTCATAATGCCTCCTGTGATTCTGCTTCATTTGTTATTTAAGAAATATTAATAAATATTTAAGGAAAAAGTGTAAGAAAGATCAAAATATTACTGAGATACTTCTGGAAAGGATGACAAATGCAGTAAAATATTCTTATTATGGTACACAGTTTATTTTCTCTTATTTCACCAGTAGATATACTCTTTTCTTTTAGGCTGTATTAAACCTGTATCAGCACTCTCAAACAGCTGATACTCTGTGGAGAGTAATTTTGTCCTCTGCACACTCACAGCAATATTGCACCAAGCCTTGATTTCTACTGCTGCAGTCTGAAGAACAAGTAGGCAAAAGTTTTCTTTCAGTTCAGAGCAATGTGTGAATACAGCTGGTTTTAGAATCTTTGCAGCCAGAAAGGGAGACACCATTAAAAGCAGTAATTTTCTTTCTGACCATAAAATTTGTTTATATTTTTAATAGGTATAACTGCAATGAAAACCAGAGGTTATAAACTGACATAATCATTTTCTAGAAACTGAAGTCTTACAAATGTCAGACACCAGATCACAGACTTTTCTTTGGGTTTGTTTTCTTCCTAAGTCTTATATTCTCCCAAGACTCTTGTTACATGGGAACCTTGGAAGTCATTTACTTAACATTCTAGCTTTATGGCCACGTGGGACTTTTAATCAATCTTCCTGCCTCAGGGATGTGTGAACAAGAGTGTTGATTTACCCTGGCAGATAAGCAACCAGCACTCTTGAGCTGTTTATACCCATTAATCTGCCCTGTGACTGTGATGGTCACTGTTGAGGTAGGCTTTTGGCAGTGACCATAGAGAAAAGTAGTACAATGGGGTTTAGCATTACAGAAGTTAAAAAAGCTTCCTGCAAATGGATGGGAGAGGAATGAAAGACAAATTATGAGTAGGAATTACTTGAAATGTTGAGACTAATCCCAACTTGATTTAAATGAGCACAGTTTGTGTTGTGTAGGGGATTATGGTGCTTTTCTGCTAGTTGGTTGGTTTGGGGTTTTTGGATTTTAGTCTGGCTTTGTTTTGGGCTTGGTTTTTGTTTGGGTTTTTTAATGGGCAAACATATTGATTCCCTCTATGTTGTCACCATTTTTGATTTTTAGCATAACTCTTAATTTCTGTGCAAGACAAAAACTCACAAACATAAAAAAATCTCTCTTGACATTTCTATTCACATTTGATTCATTTTGCAAAACAGATACAACTTCTTATTCTTATTTGCTCCAGTCTCTAATGATCTGTACTGACAGCTGGTTTCTTCCACACCTGACCATACCAAATTTAAAGTCCCCGAGATACAAACCTTGGCAATAACTCCTAGCACTGAGAAAGTTACTGCTTCATTGCAGGAAGCGCAGGTTGCAAGTGGTGGTGATTACAGGGGTGGAGAGAGGGTGGCAGTTCTACTGAAACTAGTGTTTTGAATTTATCATCTACAGTCAGGTTGCTTGCATTTTTCATCAGCAGGAGAAAAGCTGCTAATAACTGAGCAATCAACCTTGTGCAGACCAGTGGAATGGTATAAATATGCCTCTGCCCCAGTCTCCTGAATGCCAAATTCTTTGCAGCAACAAGCACTAGACTCTTCCAGAGAGGAGCACCTAGATGCATCATCCCCACTGGAAGAATTGCTGCCCGGCAAACTAGAACAGATCACACAAAAAGTCAAAAATTAGACTGATATCTGGCTGTTACCCTCCAGTTCAGGGTCATGAATCAGAACTGAAAAGACTGGAAGGACATGCAAGAAATGGTGATCTGAAATAAGACAATTCTGCCTGGAAAAAGTACTTAAATGGTCTTAAACACAGAATGACTGATATCTGAAAGGACTGAAGGACTGACGGGTGAAGGCAGCAAGTGACCAAAAGCTGCTGGGACCTCATGAGATTATTTATAAAAATTAGAAAAACTCGAGGGATGCCATTTTTCTTGTAAACTGGTTGACCACTGCAACAAACATAGAGCAGTGACTCAGAAGTAAAAGAAGAACATCTTTACTCTTAGTTCCTGTCTCAGCTTGGCTTGTTTTTCTACATTTGTCACTTGGAAATGTTCTGGAGTCCCCACTGATTAAGAAATGAGGTACTATTTCCGGTAGCCCAAGTTTCCAGCACCCTTATAATGACATGCCTATGCTTGAATTAAGCCTCATTGAAGGTCTTCTTTGCCTCTTTCTTTGGGCATAACTCTCAAACATACATACCTCCCCAACTGTTCAAGACAAATCTGCTTAGCACTTTGATAACAAAAATGATGGGCCCCTTTAAACATAAGCCAACCCACGTATATTTTTGAGTTCAAAAATGCATTTGCCCAGACAAGTATGAAAAGAAGTTTTTTTGCTATTAATGTAAGGTTTGTAGAAAACATTATAATTATTTTTAACTATTATTGGTCTAACTTTTAGCCTCAGCATGAGAGAAATGGTTAAGTCAGCAGAGAATAGCGAGAACTGGCCCCTCACAGCACCTTTTGAGTGACAGAAAGGAATTTTATTGTAGCAGCTTTTTTTAAGCATACATATGCCTTGGATGGCAAACAAATGCATTATCACTGCCTCATAGAGTTTATGCCAAGAACAATGCTTTGAACCTCAAGTGTTCTTGAGGTTCACTAAGAATGAAGTACTTTCAGAGCTGGTGAGCTAGTTATTTATATTGAACAGAAATCCTCTTTGAAGTAAGGATATAAAGCATCTTTAAAATACAAAAGTAAGATTAGAGATTTCCTGGGCCTCCACCTGTTCTCTTAACTGCTCTTTACAAAACCAACATATCTTTTTCATCTTTCCCCTCTTCCCATCACTTCCCTTCTCCTCCTCTCTAAACAGAGGCTCCCTGGCTCACTTCCAGTTGAAGTATAACTCGCTTTCTTTCTCTTCTGATGTCAGACAGAATGAAGAATGTATTTTACATGAGTTTTTGCAGCATTTCACTCAGCTTATCTCCTACCATCAAAATGCTTCTTCTCTTTTAAATAAAAAACTGCAAGGTTGAACATTAGCAAAACCTCTCACTTATGACACCACAGAAGACTTGCTTTCATACTGTTGGAATGTTTTCTTAGAATGACTCCAAAGAAACCACTATTTTCCTTCATTTTCAATTCACAACCTTTCACACTGTTTCTCAAGGAGTAATGTAATGTTCTGGCAAAGTAACAGCCTTCAGACACCAGTTCCACCAGTGGTGAAGAGGAAAGACTGCACCAGAATGGCAGGCTTCATGATATTACTTTCAAACTTTTCTCTTGTCTATTGGCAGAAATTATGCTGCAAGCAGAGGAAGACAGTTTCTTCCCTCTATGCCCAGCTACAGCCATCACTGTAATGAAAGGCAACAGACTGTCATCACAGAGCATTTGGATAGATGCAAAACCAACAATTTCCACTCACTTTTAGCTCTGTGAGAGTTTGAGTTCAAAGTTTTTTCAAAATCTTCAGAGGCTTATCTGAGGAATCCTGTCCTGGTATAAACAGAGAAGTTCTCTAATACATTAAGGAAACTCATCTCATCAGTGAGTCTGGTCTAATCACACATATAGCCCGATGCTGCTTCAACTGCTCAGGACCCAAGCATTCTTCAGGTTCTTGCCTAATCTCCTCACTTAAGAATTAAGCAGTTACCTATAATCTAATGTCTGAAGCGTTGCTGGCTGTATTTTTGTCCTATCAACACAGTTAGCATCTACTCAAGCTGACTTTAGCGGCGATCTATCAACAGTAACACAGGTTTTATGTGCAAGACAAAAGTGGGAGAAAAGACAGAAGAAAGAGTACAATTATGATTTATAGCTGTATTTCCAGTTAATATTCCAGATTAAGTATCACTGCAAAGTACCTTTTTAAATTATACTGATTTGTGGTTTTGCGCTGCAGTTATACATCTCTATCAAAAGAAACGTTCTAAAAGCACATTTCTTTGATTCCCACTAGAATCTTAGTTCTACAGGTACTCAATTCCCCTTAGATTCTTATCAAAGCTCTTCAGCTTAAATTTAAGTTCTATTACCCAACATGGTTTTAACAGGACCATACACATGCTTAAGTTAGCAGTCCAAATCCTCTTTCTCTAAATCATAGAATCATAGAATAGTTAGGGTTGGAAAGGACCTTAAGATCATCTAGTTCCAAACCCCCTGCCATAAGCAGGGACACCTCACACTAGACCAGGATGCTCAGCCTGCCCAAACCAGCCTTGAACACTGCCAGGGATGGAGCACTCACAACCTCCCTGAGCAACCTATTCCAGCATCTCACCACCCTAACAGGAAAGAATTTCTTCCTTATATCCAATGTAAACCTCTCCTGTTTAAGTTTGAATCTGTTACCCCTTGTCCTGTCACTACAGTAATACATCCTAACCTCACTAAATCTGTTTCTGTGGATAAGTCTACCAAGATTTAACCTAAAGATCACAGCAAAATATTTAGTAGCATTACATTACTGTAATTGACAGCTTTTAAACAACACTACCTATTTACACACAATTCAAGTATTTAACATAGTTAGAGTTGCCTTGATTTTGTTTCAGAAGAACTGAAAGTGGCTTATTACCTATACCTGACAACAATGAAGTTTTTGAAACATCACTCCAATATATAAAATGTAATTAAGAAAAAAAATAAAGGGAGACCAAGAAGTCTTTGCAGACCCAAAACTTCCACTTCAAATGCAAAAAATCAGTTTCTAGTTACCAGGATAGGTACAAGTATATGTATTTTTACTATATTTCATTATTTTTATTACTCCTACCATAGTATCATTAAAATAATTTCAGACATATATTTTTAATCATTGGCACTTGTTTTATAATTTTTAAAACTCTAACTGTCCTATAACTGTCCTATTCAATCATTTACTTTCCAGCCCTCATATTGCTTTTAATTTCCTTTTATATTTTATATATTTTTAGGCACACAGTTAACAAGGTTTACTTTATGATTGTCCACCATGCATTCTCACTCTCTTTTAAGTCACAAAATGAACAGACTTACCCTGGTCATAATTGAAAGTTTGAAACTATGAAGTTTATACTTCACTGTATTTTAGCAGATTCCTTCACAATAATAATTTTTAACAAAAATTCATGATTTACTTGTTCTGGGAATATATTTCCATCTGCTCAAAAGAGCTCTCAACAGTCAGGTTGATTCACATCAGAAGTCACTATGTATCACCTCACAGCACTGTACCATAGCCCTGTGAAGCTTCGAATTCCAGGTACTCACTTTTCACCAGCTCTAAATCAATCTGGAGGAAATCACCTGAACATGAACGAAAGAAGGGAGCCCTTTGACTCTGTTTTATGTTTGGAAAATGCATGCCTGTCTGCTGGCTGACCAAAAAAACAGCCAAAAAGCAGCAAGCAGTTATCTTTGTCAAATGTTTGGTCATAAGAGTTAAACAAGCCCTTCTGAGACTGTATCACATACTGAAAATTGGAGCCATCCTCACAAACTTCTTTTGCCCCATTATAGCATATCGTTCACACCTCATCAGCACATGTCATCACAACTAAATTGGTTCAGGCATTCACTTCATTTTACTGGTTTTCACAGTCAAGGTAACTAAACCAAGGGAACTAACTAGTCTGGTTTACATGTCTGGTAACTGGTAACCTCATCATGATTTGTGGATATTCACTACTTCTCATGTATTATATATGCATATGAGTAGTAAAACTACTGTGAGCATATTTGACTTAAAAATTTCAACTACACCTAAAAATGCACCTTCTATAGGATAACAGCTTATACCATAGGGGTAATTCTTCTCTTATTTTTATATTATATTAGGGGCAAAAAAATTTGCTTTTTCTGATAAGTAGAATTAATGAATAAAGTCACTATGTAAACTGCCTCTTGGAATCAGGTTTAATTAATTGAATTAATATAAGAGATACACATGTGGTCTACCTTAAATGAAAATCTTCCATTCTCAGAGATCACCACTAATACCCCAGTCTAGCACAGTCACAATATGCCCAGTACAATAACTTACTACTGGCTTTTGCTGATCTCCCAGCAACTGCTATATAACCTCATTTATGTCATTTTCAGTACTGAGATAGGATTCCAGAATTTGAACCCGAATACTGCAGTCCTCTTTTCCTATGAGTTTAGTAACATCTCTGATCCCAGGCATCTGCAAGATTTTCCCCTTAGCTTCATATTTAAGGTTTGACTGAATAATGTGACCATGCAGTTGGCAAGTAAATCAGCAGAAATTCAGCTCAAGTTACCACATAAATCTGCTCCAATGCATTACAACTATGATGGCAGTTGTGTTGTGTTTCTACCCCTTAGTGACCAGGCAATAACTCATTGGTAAAATGCACTGTCCTGTGTGTGACTGATGAAGCATTCTCACTTCCCCTCCTCTCCTTCAGTCAATCCACTTTAGGAAGGGTTGAAACATGCAGCAGCAAAATAAAAACAGTATCTCGGGTGGCTTGCAATTACAGCAGTATGCTAGATTCTATTTTTGGTAAAACCTTTCAAAGTATACTCACAGTAGAATAATAAAAAAATTACTAATGAGGCAATAATAAGTCAGACCCAGAACATATCAGAGGAATTAATAATCAGTTGAGAGGTGGGGCAGCACAAAGTCAATCTAAGGCCACAATCACCCCAGCTAGCTATTCATGTTGACAGGAAATACCTCCCCGTGATCTTTATTGCTAATAGAACCTGTTTGGAACTTTTTGAGAAGGAAAATTAATACCTTTCTCATATGTTTTTAAATCTCCAAGTGCTACCAAAATGAATTCTTTGATTACTAATGCTGCTCTTGGAGTTTTCTAGAATACTTACTCTCAGAAGAGAATAAAATCCTTCTCTCTGTGTTTTCCTCCTGCACACACACCAACCCCCAGTAAGCTTTTATAGCCACACTGGGTTTAGAATGAAATACATCACATTTTCATTCTATTAAAGAAATAATGAAAGGAGGGGCAGCTAAGTGCTTGAGCTGGGTTTCATTCCAAATATTAAGCAAGTACCCATGCCACAAATATAAAGCCTCAGAACATGAGAAAATAATACCTCTTGAACCTGAAGGTCCAGCAATCACACATTTGTCCACTTCTATCAACTGGACTTGACTAGAACAGGTCACAGAAATTACATCAGAATATGCAGTAATGATGCTTAAATTGGTTAAGCAAATAACAACAGAATTGTCCCTTTAAAGTCTAATTGTAGGCCTGCCAACTGAGTGACCTACATTTGCCTGGTCAAAGCATTTGTGAGCCAGGGGCAAAAGAAATACTTTCAGAAAGGAAATTCTGTTTTGACATTAAAAGATAAACTCTTCCTTTCCATTGCTCACATGCCTAGAATGCAAACTGACCCTATACAGGGTACAAAGCAGCACAGCAGACTTTCACATCTGCTGCTGGCAACAGAATATAGAGACCACAGAGATATAGCCATGGGAGAAGGTGATGATTTTTGGATTATTTCCTCAGTGCAAACCTCTCCTCTCATTCCCCTTCCAACTTCCCCAAAGCTCTACAAAAACAGCTTTAGGGAAGCCTTTTCCTTATTAACATATTTCTTTATTAACATATCTCTTTGCTTTACTTATTTCACTATTCTGGTGATAAAGGTAATTTGTTCTTTCTGCTTCTAAGAATCACATATGAAGTCCACATCTTACAGGGGTGGACACAGAAGTTTTGCTGATGCACCATGAAAATCCAGTTGTATAGAACATGAAGGTAGCAGTTGCAAGCATCACAGTGCTCAGTACATCTATCTAAAGTTGCAGTTTTGTCTTCTCTAACACCAAAACAGAGAACCGGAAAGCTAACAGTACTAAACAGTACTAAAACCTAGTCCATTAATGATATTTCCTTCTCAGATATGTTTTCTCTCTTAAAGCACACTATTCTTTTGCACGCCTTTACTACTTTTCCATATGATCCTCTCTCTAAGATGTCTAAGGGCTTCAATATTTTTTCACTATCTCCTCAGCCCTGTTTGCTCTTACTTTATGGTATGCTGCACACATTTTAGCAAGGTGAAATGAAAAACAAGGCTGTGCTAATGGGAACTCAACTCTTTAAAGCCAAAAAGAGCTCCCTTCCTTTGCCAATAGACAGCCCAGATAATCGACAGCTTTGTGTTTCCATCCTCATTCCAATGGCTGACTAGAATTTCCAAACACATTTCAATTATGCAAAAACTCCATTGACAGCACTATGATCAAAAAGGGAGCACTTAAACTTTAAAAATTAGGCTTCTGATTGTGAGCACCTCAAATCTCTTTCCCTGAGCTTCATGTGCAGCATTGGTTTCTAAAACTTAACTGAAACATGTGAACTAACTTTCAAAAGCTGATAAAGAGAATAGCCTCATCACTGATGAGGTATGTCAAAATTCATGATATACGAATAAAGTGAACAGTTCTTTGTCAGGTGCCGGAAGCAGAAAGAGAACTTTTCCACTTGTTGCTTACTGATGCCAACATATTTGTCTACTTTGAAGGACTGCTATGGCTGTGAAAATCTATTTGACTTGGAAGCCATCCAATTTCATCTTATCATGCTATCAAATGTGAGGTTCTCTCAGTCATAAGTATCCATTCCTTTTTATTGTTTTATGGAAGTCTATTAAAATTACAGCTTTTATATGAAGTAGTACAGGGATAAGAACACCCAAAAGAAGTTTTCACTGACTTGTACATGTTCCAAAAACACAGATTTTTTTAAGTCTGACACCAATTTCCAGTATCACCCATTTAGTGAACACTGAATGCTGTTCTACATTATAAACATTGTTTCTAGAGTAACTTAGACTTTGAAATCCATTTTCCATATATTTGATAGGACCAGAAGGTTTGTGCTCTGGATTTTGTAAATTAATAAGAACTATTATATTTGACATTGTAATAATTTAATTTTCAAATAAATTTTTTTTGTTCTTATTCTGTTTTTACAATCACCACCAAAGAATCTGAAAGTTACACAATACAACAGGCTTTAAAGCCACCAGGGACCCTCCTAACACAAGATGGAAATAGCTTATTATGCAAATTAATTAGAAAAACAACTTTGAATCCACAGTCTTTTGACTAGGGACAGTGTGTGTGGGGGCGAAAAATCAACTGTGGTCCAGAAGCTTACATTGTGCTTAGGAAAGCAGAAGAAATTCTAAAAGCAAAGGCCTCCATCATACAGGAAAGTGGAAGCACAACAGACATTATGATCGTTTTAATATTTCATATGTCAAGGCATTTATTAGGAATAACATAGCTTCACTTCCGCACACAGTCAACATTATTTTCTGTTCATTGTCCTCTCATGTTCCAGCCATAACTGCAGTGATTGCTTCAAGACTTCCAGACTCTCCTGGCCTGCCTGCAGAGGCCACCACAGCAGCAAGGAATAGCCTGCAGGGATGGAAGCCCAGCTGTGCCAGCAGCCTGGCAGCAAGTCTGCTGCAGAGGTTAGGCCAGCTGGGATCCCCTTGGAGTCTGAGGCTGCCAAGGGACTGGAGCAAACAGGCTTTGAATGACTTTGTGCTGATGAGTCAAGGCCAGGCTTCCAGTTTCAATAATAACCCAGCTATGTATTACAACCTGTAGCTTTTACGCTGTGCAGCTGAGAACAGAAGTGCATTATAGCAAATGATCAAGTAGGAAAACAGAAAAAAGAAAATATTAAGACTTTTGTCTCGATGCAGTCATGATTACACTGCTATCCAAAGCCTGCCTCTGGCATTCTTGGTTGTTTTTTTTTATAAGAGCATCAGTGCCATATTGAAGTAATACTCCACAGGTCTAGGCTATGCATTTGCATGAGTTTGAAAGACAAAGCAGTGATTGAAGGAAATGGCCAACACCCAGGAAGATCAACATCTGAACAGCTGGTCCTGCTTTTGGAAATACATGCTTTACTGACACAAACAGGAGGCTAACAGGTCAACTTCTATTTGCAAATATCCTTTTAGATTAAGAGAATTCTTCCTGGGTCTGAGGATGTCTTTATTACGGCAACAGAGGGTTCCACTGTCTTATTCCACTCAGGCTGGAATACTGCCTCAAGGTAACATTATTTGTTTGGGTCAGCAAGATGTCTTTTAAAAGGAATTACGGTTGATGGCTTCGTTTATGAATCTTAGAGAAGCACATTATATGAAGGAAGATTTGGGGGGGTTTGAGGTGGCTTTGCTTTGTTTTTTTTGGTTTTGTTTGGGTTTTGTTTTTTTTTCTTGATTTGAGTTTTTTGTTAACTGAACCAAAAAAACAAACCACCTCTCCATGCATCTCACAGAATAGAGCTGAGAAGGGAAGAATCAGATGACTGCTGGTATACATATTCTAAGAAAAGAGAGAATAGAGATGTTTCAGGAGCACTCCCTCCCAAGGGATCTACATGCCCATTTTCCTCAGTTTTCAAACTGGAAACACATCTATTTTCCTTTCATACATGTATGAAAAAAAATCTGATTGATTGGTACCACAGAAGAGAAAAAAAGTGTTTTTCCAGAAACTGGAGAATTAATTGTAACTACACAGTTCCACACAGCCTTACTGACTGAACAGCTAATACTATAAACTTGATACAAACATTGTTAAAAATATTCTGTGCATTAAACAACCACATTTTTTAATCAAACAGGAAATTTTGCTAAAAAATGTGGTAGAAAACATAAAAGGGAACAAAGGAAATAAAAAGCCCATAAACAGAAAACCTATGAAAAATAGAAAACAGACCTAGAGTTTTGACTACAAGAAAAGAGAATGGACAGTTGTGTGTCCATTCTAGGGTGTGAAGGTACAGGGTTGGGAGGGAAGCAGAACATGTTTTTTCACTCAATTAAAATCAGAAAGTTGGGGTTGTTCAGCCTGGAGAAGAGAAGGCTGCATGGAGACCTCATAGCAGCCTTCCAGTATCTGAAGGGGGCCTACAGGGATGCTGGGGAGGGGCTCCTCATTAGGGACTATAGTGACAGGACAAGGGGTAATGGGTTCAGACTTAAACAGGAGAGGTTTAGATTGGATATAAGGAAGAAATTCCTTCCTGTTAGGGTGGTGAGATGCTGGAATGGGTTGGCCCAGAGAGGTTGTGAGTGCTCCATCCCTGGCAGTGTTCAAAGCCACGTTGGATGAAGCCTTAGGTGGCATGGTTTAGTGTGAGATGTCCCTGCTTATGGCAGGGGGTTGGAACTAGATGATCTTAAGGTCCTTTCCAACCCTAACTATTCTATGATTCTAAGTTAGGAATCCAATTATAAAGCTGTTACTTGTTCTGATTTTTATTATTATGGTGAAGACAGAAATGTCAAATGAGAGTGTAGCAGAAAAGGAAAAGTATCTCAATAAATCATCATGTAAAAGGAAATAATCTGCCTAGTGCAATTACAGAATAATTATACTTGTCCTTAGGTATTATCATATATGTAGTCAGCAGGGAGGACAGCCCTCCAAAGAAGATGGCAAACATTGTAAAAGTCAGTCTTAGTCTTTAAAAGCCTTTTGTAAGTATTAAAAAATATCAATTCTAATCTGACATGTCATTCTTAAGATACATTATAGCAAGAAGAAAATGGTGCATAGACACGTACCTCTTTTCTGGCTTGGTGTTCTGCCTCTGGGTCTGAGAATGCCTGCTGCCTCTCAGTGCTCCTCTGCTCAGGTGGCTGTTATTATGGCCTCCAGAAGAAGCAGAGGCCCAAAGGCCAGCCCAAAGCTGCTCTTCATTCCTGTGAAGTGGCACAGATGTACGGATGGCAGAAATGACATGGCCCGGATAAGCTGTCAGTGAGTCCTCGTGGTGACGTGAATGCTGATGAGCAAGAGTTCTCTCTGAGGCTGGGTACTGCCGCCCTGGCCTTCGGTAGCCCCTTTCCCGGTAATAGGCTGGGAGGCAGGGCCGAGTCTGCTCCATCACACCACCACTGCAGCTCCGAGAGCAGGCAGACCAGGGGCCCCAACTTCCCCACATGCCTGGGATTCCGGCACTGCTATCTTCAGATGCATCTCTTTGCTCTTCTATCCTTTGGGGAACCTGTAGACACAACAGATTGACTTAGAAACAAGAATCCACACTGTAACATGAGGAGAACACTAATATCCTTCTTATGGCATTCACTGTGCAGTCAGAAGTGAAACTGAACAACATAGAAAGTAACTTGTCTTACTCATTCCCTATCAAACAGCTGCCTGTTCTGCCAGTGTAAGAGATCTTCTACAGCCATCAACCATTCAGGCCAAAGGTATTTTTTTTACTGTCTTGATAGGAATAGATTTTCTTTAGTTCTCAGCAATGGAAAACGTGTAATGCAAAGTTTGAGAATGCAGAGATTGCAAACTCCTAGAACATTAGCAAAGTCAGGAAGTTAAGTAATTTTTGGTGAGGAACTTGGGTCAACAGACACTGACTGCTCTCTTCCACTCTGATACCTCAACAATGGAGACAACTGCTGGTTGCAATAATATTTCAGGAACTCCCATCTAATGTGGAACATTTTAGGAAAGCAACAGATTACAAGCACAGGCTGATTTCCAGCCACCCAAAAAATACTGCTATAGTTATACTACCACTTCTTCTCCCTCCCCATTAATGTTTCACAGAAAAAAGCTATTCAAGATGAGCCCCCCCAACCCTACATTCACAGAAATTACCATTAAATCCAGTAAAAGACAGGAGAAATTGTTGGTCTTGGGTGTTCAGTGCCACATAGCCCATACTCGCCATTCAGCAGCACAGCGAAACCAAAACAAAGAAGAACCCCAATAAGAGGGGGTTTTCCTCTTGCAGGAAACTAGGAAGGATTATAAAGGACAGGAACTGCTACTCTAAGGAGAGTTAACCCCTCAAGCTATGCTAAATATTTAAGTATCATGACCTTGTGGTTGGCAAGGTATCAACACAACCGGAAGTTACAACCACCCATCCCAATCTCCCTAGGGACTTGCATCACAAGCTTTACCCATTCCTGCAACTAGGTATGTCAGGATTTCCCAGTCCTCCGTGCTAGGCAGAGTGCTCAATTTTGCTGCACATAAATCAGATGCATTTTCATTGAATGCATAGTTTTTCTGTTGCTTCCCTTGTCCAACTGGCTGAATCACAAGTTTTCAAAGTAGGCTTCCAATGTCTGATTTTCGCAATTACTAACATGCCAAACATTCTTTCAAATGAGCATCCTTTAATAGTTAATTCATATCCTGAATAATCTTTGTACCAACAAGTATACATACAGATTAATTCAATTAGGAAACAAAAAAGGCACTGTCCACAAACAAATGCTTGAAACACCTCTCCAGCCCTCTTCGAGTGTGTAGCTACCTCAAAATGAGCTTTGCACAGACAGCCTTGTCTGACTGTATGTCACTTCTGCGCCCTTCAATGGATAACCTAAACTCATAACTTTCATTAATAATTATGCCTCAAACATTATTGTTATAACAGCAAAGATTAACATCTACATACTTTGCCTCTAGTCACAGAGAACCTGCACAGTCACTAACTGAACTGCAAACCACCTATGCCAGTAAGCATACATTGCTGATCAGCTAGCTAAAAACATGGCAGGCTTTGGTGGAATGTGGTTTGCAATCACAGTTGAATATACCATTACAGTATGAAAAGGCAAGCCAAAGCAGGGCTTGTGGTGCTGCTGTGTAGTAATCAGTTGCGGTCTACATAATCTAAAACATTTCCCCACTCTGAGGTTGCTCTCACACTTCAATCACCAATCACAGAAAAAACCCTACATTTAATTATAACTTCTGAATAATAAAAAGCATCTGCATTAGTGTCTTACATTGCCCATTTCCCCAATGTTATTTGAAAACAGGAGCAGATGTATCTGGTTTTAATACGTGGGTACCCCATTTGGCATCAGCCTTTTAAATCCATTAGTCTGTACAACCTAATACCACATAATGTCAAAATTATGAATAACATGCAACAACATCTTGGTTTCTGGCTGTTACATCTGCTTTCAAATCCAGTAACAAAACACCACTGGTTTACAGTTTGACCAACTAAACAAGCTACTCTTCAGTCTGTTATTTTTTCAATGAATATTCACTGTTCATACTTACACTACACATTAATGCATCTTTAGCAGAGATATAAAATGGTAATGGTGACACACAGAGACACTCTTCTGGCCTGACCCTGGTCTGCAGTAAAATTTAATTATTACCAAATGAATAGTCCTTCATTATCAGAAGTCAGGTTTCACCTGTCTGAACTATTTACTTTTAAAGCCAAAGACACTCATGCAGGCAACAACTAAAATCTGTTCATCTACAAGCAACTCAAGTCACCACTAACATAACAAATATTTCGTTATGTAGAAATGGAAACTGATATAATAATGACAAGTGTTGACCTGTTGCAGAGAGAACTTTCTGACTGCCAAATTTCACTGCAGCAAGAATTGTTTCCAGTAAAATGGTACTTTAAATGACTGAAGGCAATGTAAAGAAATCTCATACCACTTAATATCTGCAGAAAAACAAATCTAGACATAGCACAAGAAGGTTTAATCTAGCTAGTCAAGTAAGAACATAATAATAAAAGTAAGCAAAAAAGTAACAGTATGTCTTATACTGATGTAGAAATTCATCACTACTTAGTTATAAAATGACAACATTCTGAGATGGGAGTTTTCATTAGCAAATCAGGTTATGCACTTTCATTTTCAATCAAGGTCTGTTTTCTTACTTTGAGAAAGTAAGGGGATACAGGGGGGATACAGACAGTAAGGGGATACAGACAAATCTCTTGAGAAGATGATGTGATTAATGGCACAATCTACTCAGTTTAGATTGTGTAGCCCACTAAAAAAGACTAATTTGAAGCTGCTTAGCTTAAAGAATGGAAACATAGGGGGCAATCATGAGTCTTCAAAATGGTTTACATAAAAAAAAAAATAAATAAATCACCCATGAACTCTTTATTTTCCCTTTGCAGTAAATTGTTCTCCAGGTCTCTCCCCAAAACACAAGTAACAGTGGATTTAAATTTAATNAATGGAAAACATAGGGGGCAATCATGAGTCTTCAAAATGGTTTACATAAAAAAAAAAAATAAATAAATCACCCATGAACTGTTCATTTTCCCTTTGCAGTAAATTGTTCTCCAGGTCTCTCCCCAAAACACAAGTAACAGTGGATTTAAATTTAATCGGAGGTGATCCAAATTAGCTAGCAGGAAAAACTACTTAGTGGAAAGGCAAACAAAGCACAGGAACAGATTGCCTGAGGAGGTCCTGGCATCACAGAGGCCGATCTCGAATCCCTTCCAGGAACAGCTAAAACATGACCGACCCATGCCCAGGGCAAAGGAGATGAAATTCCAGTCTCACAGGTCACTTACATCCTGCTGTCTTGTGATTTCCCAGTTACTGTGTAGCCAGTAATGGATTGGGCCACAGCCCTAGGATACATCCAAGCAATTACAGCTAGCTACAAAAGACAGCTGAAGTAGTCCAGATCATCTCAGAAACATCACATATTCAGAGATTCCTGATGCTAGGTTCCCTCCTCCTCTCCCTTTAAAACTTAGCCATTAAACAGCACACTTTCTTAAGGGAAGAGTTTGGGCCTGAACTGGGAAACAAGTGATATGCATAGTGAATTTTCCTTGCCAAGTTAAATCATGAAAGTAATTTCATTAATAAAGTCACATAGCCTGCAAAAGGGAGAGATCAACTTACCCACTTAATCTACTTTCCCATAGTTCATGATTGATTCCTTCTGTAGGTAACCTAGTAGTATTCATTCTGATTATAAATGCACTGTCAAAAAGATTTCTGTCTACAGCAAATAATCAAATATTTTGGTCTACAAATTTAATCTATCTTCCCCCTCAATTTCACTCCATAATTCTAGCCCTTTTTTTCCTGTTCATTTTTCAGTTATATAGCAGGACAAAGTTTGCAAGTGGAAATAAGACACCTCACTAGGTACAGTTGTATAGTAAACATTGTAAAGAAAAGACAAGCTTTCAGCGTGCAAATGCTTGCAATTTCTACATCTCCACCAATTCCTATCAAATTGCTACCAAAAATTCTTCAAATCAGGAATTTCCTTCATAATGGCTGTTATGCAGTAAATATCTTCCAATCTGTCACCTTTCTAACAGTGAGTGGCAAACTGAATTGGAGGGTAGGTGTTCAGAAGGGCAGCCACAGGGATATTCTTCTTCCTTTACACATCAGCAGTTCAGAGCAGAGCATGCCAAATTTTGAATGGGCTAAAGGAAACTGTAATTTAAACTTCAGAACCTGTCCAAGTGTAACATAATCCTATTTCCCTGCCAGTGTTGTAAAACACACCTATGGAACTGGTTTAATTCTTTTACCAGTCTAAGCATCTTAAAGGAATATTCTTCCAGTATTAACTCAGCTGACTTCTAATAAAGACCATACCTATATAGCGACAACAATTTCCCAGCAGAAAGTCTTTACAGTCCATTTTACAGATGTTAATTTGCAACCACCATATTTTTTATGCCTCTTATAAGAAACATATGGAACATTGGTGGCTTGATAAAAACAATCTACCAAAAAAAAAAAAAACCTCCAAATTTACAGATAACTTCTCAGATCTCTCAAGGCTAGGAGAGAAATGGAGCAGAGGCCAAACAAAACATCATGACACAATGTGTACATGTCTGCCTGGTTAGTATGCTCAACTATTTTAATCCTTCAGTGTATCTTGGAAGCCTTTAATCAGAGATGTAGTAAACCATTTGAATTTTACAGTACATGGTAAGTGTAAATATTACCAGCTTAAACGATTTGGGCTTCCGTTCTTTGTATAAAAACCCTGTCTGAACATCTGCGCCTGTGAAGATTAAAGGGCTAAAAAGCCTGGAAATAGAAGACCTTTGTATTCACAAATCACTGAAGGGAGTTACAATGCCTGGAAAGTTTAACTGCTCCTTCAACCAACTCTGACCACATCTGAAGAAACTTTAACATTATTTAAATAGTCCAGAAAGTAAACAGCTCTGAAAAAAGTTCAGAACAGTTTCTGTACCAAGACAGCCTGAGGCTTCCTTCAAGTTTGGCTAATTTTTTTCACACCAAGACCACCTCCATTGTGCTGTGTGAGACTAGTGTTTTAAGGAAGAGAGATTTCATTCTTTTGTAGGGCCATTAAGTACTTTCAAGTAAACAGATGGGTCACTCCTGACCTCACTTCTACCAGGTCCTATACATTCCCTACTTATCTACAGTGGGATTGCTTCTGATTTACAGTAACATAAAGATGATAAGCATCAGGCCCTCACTGTATATCACAAATCAGGCTTCTTTATTTTAATAAACTATTTCCTCAACACTACCACCTGTGACCGAAATGACCCAGTTTGTACTACCCTAGGCCTTTTCCAGGTAAATTATCTTCAGCTGTGACAAAGCTGTTGCCACTCTACCATATTTCTACACTTAGAAAATTTCTTTGGGATCCACATATGGTGGAAATACAGACTTTATTTATTCAGTAACTGACTTAACACCTCTCAAGATCTCTCAGCGAGTCATCCACCCATGACTCCAGAAACAGAGAGGACAAGCTGTCATAAAATAGAAAGCAACGTTCCCTAACAGAAGAGCTCATCTATGAATCCAAAAAGCTTCTCATCTTTACCATCGCTCTGATAAAAAGCCAGGGACAGAATCAGCATGCAATATTGCTCTGAAGGAAGATGAGCAGCTTATCAATGACCTTGTAAGTTCACCTGCTCTGAAATCCAACTGGAACAAAGATCCTTTCATTTTTTTCTGAGAGAAACACAGAACAAACTTTAGGCTCCTCCTCCTCTGAGCTTAAAGAAGTTATTGGGTTTTAATAAAAAAAATAAAATAAATTTCAGAGGTCCATGACAAATCAGGTTAAAAATAACAGAAGCATTGGCCTTGATTTTCCAAAGACTGTTTTTGCATAACATAATGTAATCCTTACCCTGTCTCCTTTGCCCATATAAAAGAGAATTTTATTTCTTAACCATTTTAATACACGTCATTAAGGACAGGGAATTAGTAACAATGCAGAGGTAAAGAAAATTCTTTCAGCTGTTGTTCTAAATATTCTGTTGCACTGAAAGTCTAATTTTAAAGGAAAAGTCTTGGTGTGGACTAAATCATCTCTCCTGTTTCCTAAAGATCACTGTAATTAAAATAGCAGTATTATTAGCTAGAAAGGCTTTTACCAAACTTTCAATAAATGCAATGGCATGGGTATCTACACAGTTAAAGTCAAGCAACTGTGTTGAAAGCATGCAGATATACTGATCAATGAAAACTGCAACAGGAATATGGACTGCATTTCAGATGGTAGTGTTTACGGAATTCGTGTATAAAAATACAAGACAGCAGATATCTTATAAACAAGAAAAACATTACAATAAAAGAAAAAAAGCATGACACCTGCACCCACCTGTTGCCAGGACCACGTACACAGCAGCTGTACACATATACATTCATGGGGACTAAGCTGCTCTAGTAAACTTGTTTAGCACACAGAGCCCAGCAGGACAGAACCACAACAACTTGCAGCAGGCCTGTTAGCAAGAGCTGAGCTCCAGCTCAGCAAGCCCTGACAAGTTCAACGTTTCAGCCACTGTTAACCTTACAACAGAGCTTAACCCTACCCGGACTGCAAGGAAGAACACAGCCTTCTGTCATTACATGTTTCTACTTCCCAGGATATGTAAAACCAAGGTGGTGACTGGCTGTGGTGGAGATCCCGTAACACTCTTTTAACATCATTAAGACTATCAGGCATTAGCCCTGGTGTTCTGACCAAAATCCAAGTTTAGATATTAACTACTTTGTCTAACCCCGATTTTCTTCAGTGTTTCAAGGATATAGTAGACATCATGCTTCGCATTTTATTGTTACAGTATGTTCAGATGTATTAGGCAGCTGTTTCCTTTTCAGTTAAAAGAATAGTGACTTTTATAGGGTATGATAAGGTGAAAGAGCAATAGAACTAAAGGAACATTGTCATTCACTGTCATCATTACAATATAAATGACAGTGTAGGGTCACAGTTATGCACCAGACTTCCTATATGAATTCTAAAAATGGTATCATAGTCAGATTTAGTAACCAAATTCTTACTCACTTGAAAGAGTACTCTTAAAAGTTATCACCCTCTTTGTGCACTCTCCCTCTACCTTCCCACTTACATATCCATGATGACCTTTCTACAAGCATATTCAAATTCAGCACGCACTGGTGGCTGTGTCAACCACACACATTGTAAAGCATATTCATCTCCAGATTTTGCAGGGAGTATAGCCACATTCACTTGACTACAAAGTTCTGTTCACAGTGACCTTGTATATCTAATAGCAAGAGATAACACCCAGCTTATTTCTTCTTTAACAACACTAAGCCCAAACAGGCTCAAAATTTTTGAACAGTATTGCAGAGCCCCAGTGAAGTGCTTGCAAAAATAAATCCTGAAAATTCTTCCATGCATTGAAAATCAGTTTGTTAAGATACTGTACCTTCATTCAAGTCAATACTAATTTACAGCTGAGTGACAAAGATAGGCATAAATTCAAAGCAGCTTAGTGCTAGTAACAGAAGCAAGATGGTAAAACATCAGAAATTCTATTTGGACAAACTTTATTACTATTTGCATTACCAATTTTACTAAAAAATATCCAAGGCATAACTACTGCTCACTTTCTTAGCACAGCAACATGATTAGTTAGAACTCTGTCCAGCAATGACTTCCAAAAAAACAGGAATACAGACTTAAGTGGTTGTCCGGGAGAAGCACTGTTATGTTTCATATCTTTACCTTCTGTTCATCACAGTATGACACTTACCAGATAAAGTGAATTAATATTTATTCAATAAGCATATGAAGGGAGAACAGAGAGCTTGACTGCATGATGAGCAGCAGGAGGGCTGTTCATATGGCCAGCACTGATGGACAAGGAAAGTCAGTTGTTTAAATATTAAGAAAGATTTCAGTTTGACCAGTGTCAGAAAGCTTTGATGATTTTTAAATGCAAGTGGCAATCATCTGGTTTCATACAACATTTCCTTTTTTTCTTTTTTTTTTTTTTTTGTAAAATCAAATGGCATTTTGCCCTTA